>JBBPBX010066387.1:0-19681 GCA_038048925.1 Garcialebias charrua | reverse complement strand
CGGGCGCTCTTGGCCATGTCGTCCATGTGGGATATTGTGTCTTCTTGGGTGGCGGGCTGACTGCGGTTTGCAGGGGTCGTGGCGGGCCCTGGTGGGTGTGGGCTGTTGGTTCTGCTGTTGGCGGCCCTCGGGACCGTGTCCCTCTCTGGTCTTGACCCAATGACCTGGCGGTCGGAGAGGTGTTTCTTTTGCCTCGCTCCTTGGGTGGACCTTGGCGAACTGGGGGGGGGTTCGCAGGGTCAGCGGGGGAGCTTACTCGCTGCGGGAGCATTGTTCCTGCAGATATTTTCTCCCCATCCCTCACCACGCACCTCCGCCCTCTTCATCCTAAATTAATACATGTAGGGAATTTGGGTCTCGGGTGTGCTACAACGGTTTTACATCTCTTTTGTTCAGAACCACCTGGGACTCAATTTTGTATACACTTTAGACAGTCATTCATAAACATCCTCATAAAAGTCACATATAGGGAATAGAATGAGCACTACGGTTATGGGTGGCGGGATGACATCACTCTCGCCCCCATGCCTAAGCTTACTCAACAATATGCATTTAGACAGTTAGGGCCTGGGTTAGAGTTGGAGTGGAGGGGAAACTGGTATAATGCCAGCCTTTGCTCTTGCTCTTTCCTTTTTAAGTACACTTTACAACAACACTCACCAACAGTGCATTTGGGGACGGGGGTGTGTGTGTCGGGGTCTTGATTTGTTAATTTCAATTTATTTATTTATGTATTTATTTATATTTATATATATTATTTATTTATTTTTCTCTTACCCCCCTGGTTGCCTGGTGGACATTCTGGGGGTGGGCTGTCAGGGGTTGTCCTGGGATGTGGGAGGTTCGGGACCTGGGGGTTCGCAGTGGGCGGGGCTGACTGTGCGCTCCCTCTGGGGCTGCTTGGACTCGGGTGTCCTGTCCTGTCGGCAGGGCGAGGGGTGGGCCGAATCTTGGATGTCTGCTACTCTCCACCCCAGAATGAATGGGCTACTTCCTGGGTTTGGATGTGGGCTGCCCCATGTAGGGGGCAGGTACATGTCTTGGACCTAGGGGGTATAGAGTGTGCATCGGGATTATGAATGGAACGTGTCGTTATTGTTTGTCTTTCTGCAACTGAGGGTGAGGATGAGGGTGGGTCTGAATGAATATGTCTGTGTATGAATGTTTAAGTGTCAGGCTGGGACTTGGTCTGCCCCCTCTCTGATACTTCTGTGGCTACTTAGTGTCGCGCTCCTGCCACGTGGCCCCCTGGTGGGTGTTCCTTGCCTACGGGCGTGCTTGGGGCCCTCCCTATCTGGGGCTGGGCGCTTGGGCGTTTGTCGGCTCGGCCTGATGGCTGCCTGGTGGGGCTCGTGTCCTCTGGTCCGGTCGGGTCTGGACCTGAGGGGTGGGCGTCCCCGGTGCCCGGGCCTCGGTGACCGGTCCTGGGGCTACGTCGGGGCAGCGGGCTCCGGCGGGGGCCTATGAATTTGTCGCGGGCGACCCCGGGGGGTCATTGTATGTGGTCGCTGGTGGGGTTCGTTCGGTTCTTCCCCTTGGTAGGATCTGGGGAGTGGGCTAGTGGCTCGTCCTGTTCGGGGGGTCCTTCCTGGGGTCTTGGGCTTTGATCGCCCCTTCGTCTGCCTCGGGCTTTGGGGGGACGGATCTCTGATGCTTCACAGTCGCTACTAAATGTTCTATTGGAGGAACCTTATTCACTTATGCATGCTCACAACCACACACAAATGGATGCAGGGATGTATATATAGATATATGCAGATATGTAGATGGGTATATGAATGAATATAAAAGTATATGTATGTATACTATATATATATTTGTAGGTATGGGTATGTGTATTTATAGAATTCTACTGCAAGCTCATGAATATTATTAGTCTTTATGCATGTATGTTAGGCTGATTGGTAACTCTAAATTGACCCTGGGTGTGAGTGAGACAGGTCCCTCTTGTAAATGAGTCCCCGTGGCTCAACGAGGCTAGCCTGTATAAATAAAGGTTGAATGAATTGAATAAATGTTCCATTGTTGTGTTCTGTCATGTGCTTTGCAGGATTGTGGACGGAGGTTGGGTGTGTTTGCCTTGTGCTCTTTTGGTTGATAATTGTTGATTTGTTGTCTTACTTTCTCTTTTCTTTCTTTCTCTCTTAAAAAAAAATATTGGAGTGAGAGGATGGCTATAAGGTGTGAAGGGAGGCCATCTATAAATGGAAAAAAAATAAAAAAAATGAAAAATCGAATTTTATCTCAAATGTCTTCTACAGGGCATCAGTTTCTAAATAAAACCCATATATTTACACTCTGGCAGCAGAAAAAATATCCACCGAGTGGTTTAGGAGCTGTAAATTACGATATACACTGAACTAAACTGAAGTCTATGTGTTTTCTTATCTGCAGATGTTGACGTCTATGTGGTTTCAACAGAACCACCTGCTGCTCTGCCTCATGGACCAGCCTCCGGTACCTCCACCTGCTGCTCTGCCTCATGTACCAGCCTCCTGCACCTCCTCCAGCTCCACACATGCACCACACAGGTAGGGAGAAGTTGTTCTTCTATGTGTTTTCTTATCTGCAGATGTTGACGTCTGTGTGGTTTCAACAGAACCACCTGCTGCTCTGCCTCATGGACCAGCCTCCGGTACCTCCACCCTCTGCTCTGCCTCATGTACCAGCCTCCTGCACCTCCTCCAGCTCCACACAGGTAGGGAGAAGTTGTTCTTCTATGTGTTTTCTTATCTGCAGGTGTTGACGTCTGTGTGTGGGTTTCAACAGAACCGCCTGCTGCTCTCGCCTCTCTGTCCTGCCACGTCTGTCCTGCATGCTGCCCTAGCTTGTCTCCAGTGTCACCTGTTTGTGAACATCAGCAGTGAGTAGAACTTGTTCTCTGTGTGTTTTTCATGTTTTCTTTGCAGGTGATTGTCCAGCTGTAACTACACATTTTCATGTTTGTGTTAATTCTTACATAGATCACATCATGCACGTTCTTCATGAATGGACGTCTGTCCTGCCTGCTGCCCTAGCTTGTCTCCAGTGTCACCTGTTTGTGAACATTAGCAGTGAGTAGAACTTGTTCTCTGTGTGTTTTTCATGTTTTCTTTGCAGGTGATTGTCCAGCTGTAACTGCACATTTTTGTGTTTGTGTTCATTCTTACACAGATCACATCGTGCACGTTCTTCATGAATGGACGTCTGTCCTGCCTGCCTCTGTCGTCCTGGACGTCTGTACTGCCTGCCTCTGGTGTCCTTTATGCTGCCTCCATCCATCACCTTTGTGTCAACACCTTCTGCCTAAATGACTGCTGCCAAAAACAAAAAAACTTCATCTGATGCACAGACCTGCTCACATCAGGACCACACACCTGAACTGACACCTGCCTGAAATAACACCTAGCCTAAAATGCTCCCAACATTCATTGTTGAGCAATGGCTAAGCAGTTCCATCAGATCCAGGTTTGAACATGAGAAAAACATCATCTGTCTACCTATACTTCAGTCAAAGTAAGGGGATTTTGTTTCATTTTTCTGCTGCTTCTAGATTTTTCTGAGTTCATGGACTTCTTTTTCATGCACATGGACATGGACTGTACACCAAGACACTGGTTTCACATACGGTACATGATGGTTGCAACATGTTTGGTTTGCATTAAAAGATATATTATTTCTAATAAATCTTACCAGCTGTGCTCAGTTTTGATTAGCCGACACATAGCTTAAACAAATACTGTATACACGTCCTAACAAATATATCATACAAGCTTATAGAATGTTTCTAAACACGGATCTTTGGAAAACAAATAAAAGATTTTACCACTGTTTAGTGCTCATTTATAGTAAATTCAAAAAACAACGTGTGTTCAGTTCTAGGTTGCATATTAAAATTAAGCCAAAACGTCAAAAAAATCGAGGGTAGATGAAATCAATATTTTAAAATAAAATATATTATGAAACGTTACTTTTGTAATGTGCTAAGTAATAAGATGTGGCGAATTAAAGTCACTGCAGCTGGCCTACAACACTTGTGATCCAAACAAAGACAAAAACACAGCCGTACACCGCATGCCATGCAGCTAAACACATGTTTTTAATGTGTTCTGTGTTCAGAAGCATACTGTGTGTAATTAAATACACGCAACAACATTTTAGAACTGTTATTTTAGTACAAGTTTAGGCATTTACTTACTGAAGACGCGACTATCCGCCATTTTGAAATCTAAACTTGGGGAGGGGTGGGAGTTTACCACTAGAGGGGGCGTGAACGCAGGACAACCCCCAACCTCCTCCCCTGCTTGTCTCTCGACACGCCTATTTTGAGGGAAATTTTCAATCTGGCCTGGGGGAGGAGTTACCGTCTCAACAGTGTTGCCAGGTGTACGATAATTATCGTATTTGTACGATAATTTTGCCCTCTGTACGATGTACGATCAATAATCCCGAAAAAGGCCAAAAATACGATAATTTGACCGTTCCTTGAATGTGTAGTTGTGATCGGTTTCCATCAGCCTGTCGCAACTGTCTGTCTGAGTTTTTTGTGAACCCTGAATGCATCTTGAAATTCCAGCCAATCGTGCTTTTCTAAATGTGACCTAAGAAGTGACTGTGCGTGCGTTTGCCTCAGAACAACGGCCATGATTGGCTGAATAGCCTGCTGCGCCCGCCCCATGAGTTAGAAAATAAGAAAAAGCAGAGCCGTGTCTCTGGAAGAAGTAGTGATGAAAATGAGAGAACATTTATATAAAGTTAAATGTTAAATGATAATTAAGAAATATATTAAGAAAATATGGCAGGAAACCTGGGACATTACTGATACAGGAAGACATTTACACAACAAAAAAGGTAGGATATACAAGGAAAGCAGGAAGAAACAGGAACTTACTCGCATTAGAATAGGACACACAGACCTTAATAAATCTCTTAAAATAATTGGAAAGCATGCAACAGGACTTTTTTGTGACATGTGCACCAGCAATCTCCCTGAAACGGTTCAACATGTCTTTATGGAATGTCCAGGGTATGAAACAGAAAGAATGCATTAACAAAAATAAATAAATAAAATGAATATTAAATTTACAATTAGGGATGTTTTTAGTAGTGGTATCAGTAAAGCTAAAGATCAAGTTATTATTTCCTTGAAAATACAAACTTAATAGACAGAATTTAGTTGAGTTATTAAATTAAAACCGTCATGAAACAAAACAAGAAGCGCGGGGGGCGGGCTCATTAGTTGCCACCAGACATTAATACGTATTATTGTCTATGGTTCCCACCCGTACTGACGCCACAACGCTGTGAGTGCCTGTTAGACGCTATTCAACAATAGAGTGACTATAGAGCATACTTGTTATTTTGGTTATGACGGGTGTACGATAATTTCCCTCAAAATACGATAATTTTAGGGCTCTAGTACGATAATCCTACATTTCTCACCTGGCAACACTGCGTCTCAACCTGTGTTCAGTTTCACTTTAACTCTGCCCTCCAAAGGGGACCCTGAGTCAGACCCAGAGGCAGACGCCATTTTGGGCAGGGCAAATGAGGCGCTGACGCGTCGCGTAGGCCGCTGAGAAACATCCATAAGTTCACCCTCCATGTTAAAAACTCTTCGTTTGACTCTTTGAAAACAAGCAATAAGGCTGCAGAGTAACACACTGGCTGCTAGCGGTACTGCATTTTAACAACAACGAAACATCGAACTCTAGTAGTCATTGTGCTGACATGAACTCAGGAAAAAAAAAAACGTGACGTCTTTTATACTGAAGTGGGTGGAGCATCACCAGGGGTTGCTAGGTGAGGGGCTGGACTCAGGTTGGGGTGGGTTGTCCTACGGCTTGTGGCATCACAAGCCGCAGGATTTGAAAACGAGACATTTATATCACTGAAAAATAAATATACTTAGAGTAAATAAACCACTGGGTGCATTTTTTTGGTCCTAGGACTGTTTTTTTTAAGAAATACATACCCAAAGTTGAGTAAAAAAAACATTAAAAAGTGAATTTTGCATCTGTGGTCCCCTTTAACTACTGTAATCAAAACGCTTTATGGTTCCATATTCCAAGCAAAATATTCTCAAATCTGGGTGGAGTTAACTTCCTACTTAAATGTGACTTTGATGTCAAAAAACTGCCTGTAAAGCTTTCCTTCTTTCACCAGCAAGTTTTATTATACTGGAGATTAATCTACAAACATAATTATAGCCCACACAACACCCCCTTGTGGAACTGTCATTACATTAAAGTTATAAATAAATAAATCTTTGCACACAATTGGTTTGAAAAAGGTATTTGGTCTGTGATGCATTTATTAAATGATGATGGTGTCTTTTGAAGAGTTCACTGTTAAATATAACATCCAAATAAATAAAAGTGAATTTCAAAAAATTATTAGAGCTATTCCCCCAAACCTCTTGTGTACAGCCAAAAGTCTTTTTGAGAACCCTGTTTATAGAACGCCTGTTCTGCCTGGACTTCTGATTAATGGGCACAACATTACAAATAAACTTGAAAATTCTTCAATTAGGGAATTTTTTACTAATACTTTGTTTCCTTTTGTATCAAACCCAAATTTCATTTCACATCTCTTCTCAAAGGATCAAAAGAAAAAAATTAGAACAAATTACTTAAATCTTCCCATTCCTCCAAAAGCTAAGGAAGTTCACTTTAAAACCTTTTCAGGGGTTTATCCCTCCAAGGAATTCCTAAGACGACGCTTTGCAATCGATGATAACACTTGTTCATTTTGTCATGGGAATATTGAATCAACAGATCACCTTTTCTATGAATGTATGTATTGTAAACAAGAAAGTTAATTCTCAATATAAAGCTTTGTGGGATGATGTGCACTACTGGCTTTTCCCTAAGATTCCAAATTTAAGTGAATTTGATAAGGACGACATTATCTTTGGATCCCTGAGAAAAGAAAAAAGACTTTGAAAGAATATTTTAAATGTAATTATTGTTATGGGCAAATATTTCATTCACAAGTGCCGTTTCTTTAAAACAAAACCATCTTTCCCCACCTTTCACAAGGAACTCTGTCACCTCTTCTCATCTATGAAGTTCATGGAAAAACAACAAGCTGAGGACTTGTTTCAAATGATAAACGAACTGAATCTAATGGAAAACCCCTAGTTATTTTTATTTTCTTTTATTTTTATTCATTTTATTCTTGTATTGTTATTATTTTTTTACTTGTGAGTTTGGAAGCAACCTGTGCTGGTTTTTTCAGCTTAGTTTTAATTCTGTATCGATGCCATGTTTGTTGTACATACTGTTAATAAAGTTGGGAAAAAAAACAAAAAAACAAAAACAAAGCTAGCTTCCGGGTAGCGGTAACAGCGGACCAATGAGAAACCTAAACACGTTTTGACCTTAATATAACAGGTCACAAAAACAGTAGCGATACAGCTGGATAGATCCGAAGCAGAGGAAAAGTTTGACTTTCTGTAGAAGTGCTCCGACTCTGAGCTGTCTCTGCTGCCTGGAACGGAACGTACTAAGAGCGGTACAACTTCCGGACAGGAAGTAGACGCAACCGGAAGTGGTTCAATACCGGGCGCACATCTTCAAAACACTCGATCGCAAGGGTTGTCGTTTGAACCTCGTATTTGTGAGTGATGACGATACTTTGTGCTTCTGTTTTTGTAGCTTTTTGTGCAAAATAACAATTAGCATACATATGATACTTTTATTTAACTTCTCAAGCCTCTATACCTGTGGGTTCGAGATGGTGTAGAGGCAGGGCATCTGACTCAATACCGGAAGGTCACGGGTTCGATCCCCGGTCGGTCACGGCATGTCTCGTGTGTCCCTGGGCAAGACACTTAAAATCCCGACTTGCTCCCGGTAGGACCGTGGGAAACCGTAAGGCGGTGCCGCGGTAGTACTACCGCTACCGGAGTATGGTGTGTGTATGAATGGGTAGATGGTTGGTGCTTTGGTGTACCTCGCATTTACCAATGATTTTACCATACCTTGCTAACATGTTTACGATGCATCTACATGTATTATTTTGGTAAAGCATTTGGGAATTACCTCCTCTTTGTATTAATGCTAAAGTGAAACATTCATATTAGTTACTTTAATTTAACTGCTTTTAATCAAACTATTAATGAAAAAAATTTAATGAACTAAGAAAAGTGTTAACTAAAAATACACTATACACTAGTACAGTAGTACTAAAACAATATGCCTAACAGCAGCACGAACATGAGTGTGTGAGCAGATGAGCACGAACGAACACATCAACATGAAACAGATCAGCAGCAACATGAAACAGATCAGCAAATGCTTGTTTATTATTAAAGTAAATTGTCTTGTTGTATACTGGTAATTTGTTCATGCAAATTCTTATTACAAGTACTTAAAATACATTTTAAGAGCCTCAAACATTTATTTTTCAGTTCTACAATGCCACTGTCTACACAATCTCAAGGTGAAGATGAACAGTACGTTTTAGTGGCTACTTTGGATAATGCTCGCAGTCTCTCCAACATTCTGAAAGCCATCGGCTTTAAGGACCACGCCATCTTCACTGCAACACCCAACGGGCTGAAGGTCACTGTGGAGGACTGCAAATGTGTGCAAGCCAATGCCTTCATCCAGGTGTGTTTGTCTGCCGTTGCTTTAGAGCATGAAGAAATAACGAGTTGCGTTTAAAACCCTTTACAATAGTTGTGTTTATTCTAGGCAGATATTTTCCAAGAATTCACAATAAAAGAGGATCTGGTTGCTTTTCAAGTAAACCTCACTGTTGTGCTTGACTGCTTATATATCTTTGGAGGAAGCACGGCTGCAGGTAAAACTCCAATTAAAGGGCATGTTTAATGTTAGTTTTAGGGGCAGAAAAATAATATTTAGAGGTAATACGGTAATTTTGGTAATCCTCCCTGCTTTCCAAATTAATAGCAAGAGCCTTACAGCCACAGATCGGGGGTAAAACGCTGAGCCTTAAAAAAACGTGCGGTTTTGGAGTCACGTGACGTAGAAGGAGGAGGCGAAGTAGTCAGAAGTTGTTGTATTGTATATTGAATTGTATTGAAGCAAAAGGGCAAGCAGGATTTCACCAACAGAAGCGTCACGACCAACTCCGTGATTTGTAGTGCGCACTTCCGTCAGGAGGATTAAAACGACAGCGACCTGAACGAACACAGGATGTGCTTCAGAAGTAAGGACAAGATCAGGCTGAAATCCGCTGCAGTACCATCAGTTCACAGCAGTGGGACCGACAGAAGCGAGCAAGATCCACCGGGACCTGATGCAGCTGTAAACAACAATGGCGGCTGCCAGCTGCAGTCTCTCCGGAGCTCCATACCGTCCAGCAGCTCGTAAATTGGAAGTAGCCAGGGTATGTTTTTGAAGAACGTTTATTGGCAGAATATAATTTTATTAATTTTTTGGTTGAAATGGTTGAAAGTGGTTTAGGAGCTATAAATTACGATATACACTGAACTAAACCGAAGCAAGCTCGACACGGTTGCGTGTCTTAAAAAAAATGAATATTACATTTACTTATTTCGTTTTTATTTATTTTATTTTTATACTACATTTAATTAAATCTCTTTAAATCTTAAATCTTTTTTTTTGTTTTAATCATATAAAATAATAATATTAACTTACCCAAGCTTTATCATACTCACGCACAGTTTTTTCCTCTAACTTCTCAGCAACAGCTCATTGCAGCTCCACACTGTCACACCTGCAGCATTCTGTCACACCTGCAGCCTCTGTCCTCCCTCCCACACATATTTGAGGGCATAGACTTTATTCCATTTAATAAATTAATAATACAATATGACATTGATAATAAATATTTCCTACAATACCAACAAATTAAGTCAATTGTAAAAAAGAAATTTAAGCTTAATAAAACATTGTTGGAAACACCAACATGTGTGTTAGTTTATTAATTTTCAACCACCCAAATTATTATCTAAAATATACAAAAAACTGTCTAGAATCGATGACTATAACACTACCTGTTGAAAAATGGGAGTCAGATTTATCAATCAACTTTGAACAAAAAATTTGGTCTCAGGTATGTTCAAATACTTTTAAATTGACTAGAATCTCCAATTTACAATTAATACAATATAAGGTTCTCTATAGAGTACATTATACAGGTCAGCGAATGTTTGAGATGGGTTTTACACCATCTATCAACTGCTCACTGTGCATAAGTAATATACCCGATGATTATATTCACGCACTCTGGTTCTGTCCACCCGTTCAGAGGTTCTGGGTACAGGTATGTGAGGACTTGTCTAAGTGTTTGAAATTTAATACCCCTCTCTCTCCATCTGTTTGCTTATTGGGTATCTTTGATGATGTTATACTAGAAAAAAATGCATCCAATATGCTTTTCACTGCCTTATGCATCGCAAAGAAAACCATACTCGTAAATTGGAAAAATAAAAATAATCTTAGCATTAATCAGTATAAAAATCTTCTGTTAGATCATATTAGTCTTGAAACAGCATCTGCCGACACATCGGATCAATCTATTTGGCATTCTTTGATCGGCTCCGTTACGTAGTGAGGGTGGGGGGTCTGGGATCTGGCCTTGTGGGGCATTGGGGCTGGTGGGGGGGGGGGGGGGCACCGGGGGGTTGGGGCTGCTTGGGCGGGGAGGACCCTGCCTTCGACCTGGGGAGGACCGGGGGGGTTCTGGGGGATGTCTGCTGGGGCTGCATGCGGGCCCTCTGGTGGTCGGTGGCGGCGGTCATGGGTCACCGATCGGTGACCCGGCTGTGCTGGGGTGGTTTTGGGGGCGCCGGGAGCTTGGGACTCTGGGGGCGTGTCGTCCCTGGGATTGGACCTGGTGGGGATCGGGGGTCTTGGGCTCTGGCGGGCGGGTCGCCGGGCCATGGGCTGGCTGGCGCTCTGGTGCCCGACTCTGGCCGGGGGCCCTCGGCTCGCTGGTGGGTTGGGGGTTCATGTGCTGGGGGGTTGGGTGTCTGGGGGCGTGACTGGTGACCAATGGGAGGGGGCAGGTAAACCCAGCCTGGGTGTCTAATGTGTTATGTGTTCTGAAAGTTGTTAATATGAAGGGTGGGTGTAGTATTTCTTCTGGGGTGGGGACTAGGTGGATGTCCTTGATGATGGTCTTGGACTATGCTTGCCCGGTGTGCGGGCCCTGGTTGGGGCCTGTTCTCGGTGCTTCCTGGCTCTGCCGGCGGTTGGGCGGGCGCTCTTGGCCATGTCGTCCATGTGGGATATTGTGTCTTCTTGGGTGGCGGGCTGACTGCGGTTTGCAGGGGTCGTGGCGGGCCCTGGTGGGTGTGGGCTGTTGGTTCTGCTGTTGGCGGCCCTCGGGACCGTGTCCCTCTCTGGTCTTGACCCAATGACCTGGCGGTCGGAGAGGTGTTTCTTTTGCCTCGCTCCTTGGGTGGACCTTGGCGAACTGGGGGGGGGTTCGCAGGGTCAGCGGGGGAGCTTACTCGCTGCGGGAGCATTGTTCCTGCAGATATTTTCTCCCCATCCCTCACCACGCACCTCCGCCCTCTTCATCCTAAATTAATACATGTAGGGAATTTGGGTCTCGGGTGTGCTACAACGGTTTTACATCTCTTTTGTTCAGAACCACCTGGGACTCAATTTTGTATACACTTTAGACAGTCATTCATAAACATCCTCATAAAAGTCACATATAGGGAATAGAATGAGCACTACGGTTATGGGTGGCGGGATGACATCACTCTCGCCCCCATGCCTAAGCTTACTCAACAATATGCATTTAAGAGCCTCAAACATTTATTTTTCAGTTCTACAATGCCACTGTCTACACAATCTCAAGGTGAAGATGAACAGTACGTTTTAGTGGCTACTTTGGATAATGCTCGCAGTCTCTCCAACATTCTGAAAGCCATCGGCTTTAAGGACCACGCCATCTTCACTGCAACACCCAACGGGCTGAAGGTCACTGTGGAGGACTGCAAATGTGTGCAAGCCAATGCCTTCATCCAGGTGTGTTTGTCTGCCGTTGCTTTAGAGCATGAAGAAATAACGAGTTGCGTTTAAAACCCTTTACAATAGTTGTGTTTATTCTAGGCAGATATTTTCCAAGAATTCACAATAAAAGAGGATCTGGTTGCTTTTCAAGTAAACCTCACTGTTGTGCTTGACTGCTTATATATCTTTGGAGGAAGCACGGCTGCAGGTAAAACTCCAATTAAAGGGCATGTTTAATGTTAGTTTTAGGGGCAGAAAAATAATATTTAGAGGTAATACGGTAATTTTGGTAATCCTCCCTGCTTTCCAAATTAATAGCAAGAGCCTTACAGCCACAGATCGGGGGTAAAACGCTGAGCCTTAAAAAAACGTGCGGTTTTGGAGTCACGTGACGTAGAAGGAGGAGGCGAAGTAGTCAGAAGTTGTTGTATTGTATATTGAATTGTATTGAAGCAAAAGGGCAAGCAGGATTTCACCAACAGAAGCGTCACGACCAACTCCGTGATTTGTAGTGCGCACTTCCGTCAGGAGGATTAAAACGACAGCGACCTGAACGAACACAGGATGTGCTTCAGAAGTAAGGACAAGATCAGGCTGAAATCCGCTGCAGTACCATCAGTTCACAGCAGTGGGACCGACAGAAGCGAGCAAGATCCACCGGGACCTGATGCAGCTGTAAACAACAATGGCGGCTGCCAGCTGCAGTCTCTCCGGAGCTCCATACCGTCCAGCAGCTCGTAAATTGGAAGTAGCCAGGGTATGTTTTTGAAGAACGTTTATTGGCAGAATATAATTTTATTAATTTTTTGGTTGAAATGGTTGAAAGTGGTTTAGGAGCTATAAATTACGATATACACTGAACTAAACCGAAGCAAGCTCGACACGGTTGCGTGTCTTAAAAAAATGAATGATATTACATTTAATTATTTCGTTTTTAATCATTTTATTTTTATACTACATTTAATTAAATCTCTTTAAATCTTAAATCTTTTTTTTTGTTTTAATCATATAAAATAATAATATTAACTTACCCAAGCTTTATCATACTCACGCACAGTTTTTTCCTCTAACTTCTCAGCAACAGCTCATTGCAGCTCCACACTGTCACACCTGCAGCAATCTGTCACACCTGCAGCCTCTGTCCTCCCTCCCACACATATTTGAGGGCATAGACTTTATTCCATTTCATAAATTAATAATACAATATGACATTGATAATAAATATTTCCTACAATACCAACAAATTAAGTCAATTGTAAAAAAGAAATTTAAGCTTAATAAAACATTGTTGGAAACACCAACATGTGTGGTAGAGTTTATTAATTTTACACCACCCAAATTATTATCTAAAATATACAAAAAACTGTCTAGAATCGATGACTATAACACTACCTGTTGAAAAATGGGAGTCAGATTTATCAATCAACTTTGAACAAAAAATTTGGTCTCAGGTATGTTCAAATACTTTTAAATTGACTAGAATCTCCAATTTACAATTAATACAATATAAGGTTCTCTATAGAGTACATTATACAGGTCAGCGAATGTTTAAGATGGGTTTTACACCATCTAACAACTGCTCACAGTGCATAAGTAATATACCCGATGATTATATTCACGCACTCTGGTTCTGTCCACCCGTTCAGAGGTTCTGGGTACAGGTATGTGAGGACTTGTCTAAGTGTTTGAAATTTAATATCCTTCTCTCTCCATCTGTTTGCTTATTGGGTATCTTTGATGATGTTATACTAGAAAAAAATGCATCCAATATGCTTTTCACTGCCTTATGCATCGCAAAGAAAACCATACTCGTAAATTGGAAAAATAAAAATAATCTTAGCATTAATCAGTATAAAAATCTTCTGTTAGATCATATTAGTCTTGAAACAGCATCTGCCGACACATCGGATCAATCTATTTGGCATTCTTTGATCGGCTCCGTTACGTAGTGAGGGTGGGGGGTCTGGGATCTGGCCTTGTGGGGCATTGGGGCTGGTGGGGGGGTTGGGGTTTGGGCGCCGGGGGTTGGGGCTGCTTGGGCGGGGAGGACCCTGCCTTCGACCTGGGTAGGACCGGGGGGGTTCTGGGGGATGTCTGCTGGGGGCTGCATGCGGGCCCTCTGGTGGTCGGTGGCGGCGGTCATGGGTCACCGATCGGTGACTCGGCTGTGCTGGGGTGGTTTCGGGGCGGGAGCTTGGGACTCTGGGGGCGTGTCGTCCCTGGGATTGGACCTGGTGGGGATCGGGGGTCTTGGGCTCTGGCGGGCGGGTCGCCGGGCCATGGGCTGGCTGGCGCTCTGGTGCCTGACTCTGGCCGGGGGCCCTCGGCTCGCTGGTGGGTTGGGGGTTCATGTGCTGGGGGGTTGGGTGTCTGGGGGCGTGACTGGTGACCAATGGGAGGGGGCAGGTAAACCCAGCCTGGGTGTCTAATGTGTTATGTGTTCTGAAAGTTGTTAATATGAAGGGTGGGTGTAGTATTTCTTCTGGGGTGGGGACTAGGTGGATGTCCTTGATGATGGTCTTGGACTATGCTTGCCCGGTGTGCGGGCCCTGGTTGGGGCCTGTTCTCGGTGCTTCCTGGCTCTGTCGGCAGTTGGGCGGGCGCTCTTGGCCATGTCGTCCATGTGGGATATTGTGTCTTCTTAAGCGGCGGACTGACTGCGGTTCGCAGGGGTCGTGGCGGGCCCTGGTGGGTGTGAGCTGTTGGTTCTGCTGTTGGCGGCCCTCGGGACCGTGTCCCTCTCTGGTCTTGACCCAATAACCTGCAGGGTCAGCGGGGGAGCTTACTCGCTGCGGGAGCATTGTTCCTGCAGATATTTTCTCCCCATCCCTCACCACGCACCTCCGCCCTCTTCATCCTAAATTAATACATGTAGGGAATTTGGGTCTCGGGTGTGCTACAACGGTTTTACATCTCTTTTGTTCAGAACCACCTGGGACTCAATTTTGTATACACTTTAGACAGTCATTCATAAACATCCTCATAAAAGTCACATATAGGGAATAGAATGAGCACTACGGTTATGGGTGGCGGGATGACATCACTCTCGCCCCCATGCCTAAGCTTACTCAACAATATGCATTTAAGAGCCTCAAACATTTATTTTTCAGTTCTACAATGCCACTGTCTACACAATCTCAAGGTGAAGATGAACAGTACGTTTTAGTGGCTACTTTGGATAATGCTCGCAGTCTCTCCAACATTCTGAAAGCCATCGGCTTTAAGGACCACGCCATCTTCACTGCAACACCCAACGGGCTGAAGGTCACTGTGGAGGACTGCAAATGTGTGCAAGCCAATGCCTTCATCCAGGTGTGTTTGTCTGCCGTTGCTTTAGAGCATGAAGAAATAACGAGTTGCGTTTAAAACCCTTTACAATAGTTGTGTTTATTCTAGGCAGATATTTTCCAAGAATTCACAATAAAAGAGGATCTGGTTGCTTTTCAAGTAAACCTCACTGTTGTGCTTGACTGCTTATATATCTTTGGAGGAAGCACGGCTGCAGGTAAAACTCCAATTAAAGGGCATGTTTAATGTTAGTTTTAGGGGCAGAAAAATAATATTTAGAGGTAATACGGTAATTTTGGTAATCCTCCCTGCTTTCCAAATTAATAGCAAGAGCCTTACAGCCACAGATCGGGGGTAAAACGCTGAGCCTTAAAAAAACGTGCGGTTTTGGAGTCACGTGACGTAGAAGGAGGAGGCGAAGTAGTCAGAAGTTGTTGTATTGTATATTGAATTGTATTGAAGCAAAAGGGCAAGCAGGATTTCACCAACAGAAGCGTCACGACCAACTCCGTGATTTGTAGTGCGCACTTCCGTCAGGAGGATTAAAACGACAGCGACCTGAACGAACACAGGATGTGCTTCAGAAGTAAGGACAAGATCAGGCTGAAATCCGCTGCAGTACCATCAGTTCACAGCAGTGGGACCGACAGAAGCGAGCAAGATCCACCGGGACCTGATGCAGCTGTAAACAACAATGGCGGCTGCCAGCTGCAGTCTCTCCGGAGCTCCATACCGTCCAGCAGCTCGTAAATTGGAAGTAGCCAGGGTATGTTTTTGAAGAACGTTTATTGGCAGAATATAATTTTATTAATTTTTTGGTTGAAATGGTTGAAAGTGGTTTAGGAGCTATAAATTACGATATACACTGAACTAAACCGAAGCAAGCTCGACACGGTTGCGTGTCTTAAAAAAATGAATGATATTACATTTAATTATTTCGTTTTTAATCATTTTATTTTTATACTACATTTAATTAAATCTCTTTAAATCTTAAATCTTTTTTTTTGTTTTAATCATATAAAATAATAATATTAACTTACCCAAGCTTTATCATACTCACGCACAGTTTTTTCCTCTAACTTCTCAGCAACAGCTCATTGCAGCTCCACACTGTCACACCTGCAGCAATCTGTCACACCTGCAGCCTCTGTCCTCCCTCCCACACATATTTGAGGGCATAGACTTTATTCCATTTCATAAATTAATAATACAATATGACATTGATAATAAATATTTCCTACAATACCAACAAATTAAGTCAATTGTAAAAAAGAAATTTAAGCTTAATAAAACATTGTTGGAAACACCAACATGTGTGGTAGAGTTTATTAATTTTCAACCACCCAAATTATTATCTAAAATATACAAAAAACTGTCTAGAATCGATGACTATAACACTACCTGTTGAAAAATGGGAGTCAGATTTATCAATCAACTTTGAACAAAAAATTTGGTCTCAGGTATGTTCAAATACTTTTAAATTGACTAGAATCTCCAATTTACAATTAATACAATATAAGGTTCTCTATAGAGTACATTATACAGGTCAGCGAATGTTTAAGATGGGTTTTACACCATCTAACAACTGCTCACAGTGCATAAGTAATATACCCGATGATTATATTCACGCACTCTGGTTCTGTCCACCCGTTCAGAGGTTCTGGGTACAGGTATGTGAGGACTTGTCTAAGTGTTTGAAATTTAATATCCTTCTCTCTCCATCTGTTTGCTTATTGGGTATCTTTGATGATGTTATACTAGAAAAAAATGCATCCAATATGCTTTTCACTGCCTTATGCATCGCAAAGAAAACCATACTCGTAAATTGGAAAAATAAAAATAATCTTAGCATTAATCAGTATAAAAATCTTCTGTTAGATCATATTAGTCTTGAAACAGCATCTGCCGACACATCGGATCAATCTATTTGGCATTCTTTGATCGGCTCCGTTACGTAGTGAGGGTGGGGGGTCTGGGATCTGGCCTTGTGGGGCATTGGGGCTGGTGGGGGGGGTTGGGGTTTGGGGCGCCGGGGGGTTGGGGCTGCTTGGGCGGGGAGGACCCTGCCTTCGACCTGGGGAGGACCGGGGGGGTTCTGGGGGATGTCTGCTGGGGGCTGCATGCGGGCCCTCTGGTGGTCGGTGGCGGCGGTCATGGGTCACCGATCGGTGACTCGGCTGTGCTGGGGTGGTTTCGGGGCGGGAGCTTGGGACTCTGGGGGCGTGTCGTCCCTGGGATTGGACCTGGTGGGGATCGGGGGTCTTGGGCTCTGGCGGGCGGGTCGCCGGGCCATGGGCTGGCTGGCGCTCTGGTGCCTGACTCTGGCCGGGGGCCCTCGGCTCGCTGGTGGGTTGGGGGTTCATGTGCTGGGGGGTTGGGTGTCTGGGGGCGTGACTGGTGACCAATGGGAGGGGGCAGGTAAACCCAGCCTGGGTGTCTAATGTGTTATGTGTTCTGAAAGTTGTTAATATGAAGGGTGGGTGTAGTATTTCTTCTGGGGTGGGGACTAGGTGGATGTCCTTGATGATGGTCTTGGACTATGCTTGCCCGGTGTGCGGGCCCTGGTTGGGGCCTGTTCTCGGTGCTTCCTGGCTCTGTCGGCGGTTGGGCGGGCGCTCTTGGCCATGTCGTCCATGTGGGATATTGTGTCTTCTTGGGCGGCGGGCTGACTGCGGTTCGCAGGGGTCGTGGCGGGCCCTGGTGGGTGTGAGCTGTTGGTTCTGCTGTTGGCGGCCCTCGGGACCGTGTCCCTCTCTGGTCTTGACCCAATGACCTGGCGGTCGGAGAGGTGTTTCTTTTGCCTCGCTCCTTGGGTGGACCTTGGCGAACTGGGGGAGGGGGGGTTCGCAGGGTCAGCGGGGGAGCTTACTCGCTGCGGGAGCATTGTTCCTGCAGATATTTTCTCCCCATCCCTCACCACGCACCTCCGCCCTCTTCATCCTAAATTAATACATGTAGGGAATTTGGGTCTCGGTGTGCTACAACGGTTTTACATCTCTGTTGTTCAGAACCACCTGGGACTCAATTTTATATACACTTTAGACAGTCATTCATAAACATCCTCATAAAAGTCGCATATAGGGAATAGAATGAGCACTACGGTTATGGGTGGCGGGATGACATCACTCTCGCCCCCATGCCTAAGCTCACTCAACAATATGCATTTAGACAGTTAGGGCCTGGGTTAGAGTTGGAGTGGAGGGGAAACTGGTATAATGCCAGCCTTTGCTCTTGCTCTTTCCTTTTTAAGTACACTTTACAACAACACTCACCAACAGTGCATTTGGGGACGGGGGTGTGTGTGTCGGGGTCTTGATTTGTTAATTTCAATTTATTTATTTATGTATTTATTTATATTTATATATATTATTTATTTATTTTTCTCTTACCCCCCTGGTTGCCTGGTGGACATTCTGGGGGTGGGCCGTCAGGGGTTGTCCTGGGATGTGGGAGGTTTGGGACCTGGGGGTTCGCAGTGGGCGGGGCTGACTGTGCGCTCCCTCTGGGGCTGCTTTGACTCGGGTGTCCTGTCCTGTCGGCAGGGCGAGGGGTGGGCCGAATCTTGGATGTCTGCTACTCTCCACCCCAGAATGAATGGGCTACTTCCTGGGTTTGGATGTGGGCTGCCCCATGTAGGGGGCAGGTACATGTCTTGGACCTAGGGGGTATAGAGTGTGCATCGGGATTATGAATGGAACGTGTCGTTATTGTTTGTCTTTCTGCAACTGAGGGTGAGGATGAGGGTGGGTCTGAATGAATATGTCTGTGTATGAATGTTTAAGTGTCAGGCTGGGACTTGGTCTGCCCCCTCTCTGATACTTCTGTGGCTACTTAGTGTTGCGCTCCTGCCACGTGGCCCCCTGGTGGGTGTTCCTTGCCTACGGGCGTGCTTGGGGCCCTCCCTATCTGGGGCTGGGCGCTTGGGCGTTTGTCGGCTCGGCCTGGTGGCTGCCTGGTGGGGCTCGTGTCCTCTGGTCCGGTCGGGTCTGGACCTGAGGGGTGGGCGTCCCTGGTGCCCGGGCCTCGGTGACCGGTCCTGGGGCTACGTCGGGGCAGCGGGCTCCGGCGGGGGCCTGTGAATTTGTCGCGGGCGACCCCGGGGGGTCATTGTATGTGGTCGCTGGTGGGGTTCGTTCGGTTCTTCCCCTTAGTAGGATCTGGGGAGTGGGCTAGTGGCTCGTCCTGTTCGGGGGGTCCTTCCTGGGGTCTTGGGCTTTGATCGCCCCTTCGTCTGCCTCGGGCTTTGGGGGGACGGATCTCTGATGCTTCACAGTCGCTACTAAATGTTCTATTGGAGGAACCTTATTCACTTATGCATGCTCACAACCACACACAAATGGATGCAGGGATGTATATATAGATATATGCAGATATGTAGATGGGTATATGAATGAATATAAAAGTATATGTATGTATACTATATATATATTTGTAGGTATGGGTATGTGTATTTA
>JBBPBX010066386.1:5454-19681 GCA_038048925.1 Garcialebias charrua | reverse complement strand
TGTCTTAAAAGTGGACAAGGTCATGTCCACTACATCTCCCCCCTTTTGGAAGCCATCGCCAGTCGTTGGGGATGGGGTCCAACACGAAAGGAAACCTTGAACTGTCTCTGATCTTGAAGTAATCCGGCGAGTGGAAAAGAAAAAATCAAAAATTATAATCCCATAAAGTTTTTGGAACTTCCATACTGTTCGTAGGTAATCCCATTGCGGTAAGCTTTTAATCCCTCGGAAAACTGAGTCTGTTAACTCTTGGAAAACAAAGTCTGTGATCCTTTGGAAAACAAAGTCTTATAATCCACAGCGGTAATCCCACAGCAGTAAATCCACAACGATTAGTTTTGTTGATTGATCAGCAACAATTGTTTTCATAATCAGCATGTAGAGGGGATCCCTCGATTGACGCAGAGGAGGCGATCCTTGGATGAAGGTTGAAGACCAAGCGTTGGAGCTGCAGGTCCCCACATCGAAGGTTGTTGGCTGGTTGGTCTCCAGTCAGTGCCACTCTGGTTCTATGTGTCATGCAATTATGTGGTTTTAGGTGGGCTTATGATTGGGATTTTACATTAGGCCCTACCTATATGCACCTGGTATGTAAGCTATCATGGTTTAGATCAGCTATAATTACCAATTAAGGGGTGGATCAATTCTGTAAATTAGATATAGGGATCTATACCTATAGAATTTTGGAGGGCTTCTGTAACGAAGGCCTCTAATTCCAAACTATTCCTCCATTCATTACTTAGTTTAGGTTAAACTAAAGTAGAAAAATGAAATATAGTTTGATCTAAATGTCTGTTGTCTTTTAGACGAACGACGTAGGATTTGGTGTACCTAATAAATTTTGAAGTCTATGGCGAGACTCATCAAAATGAATAGATAATCTAGAATAGAAACGATCGAATCGGTTCAATTTAGAAATCGTGAGGCCAGTGTAGTTTATGGTACCTTGAGTAGCTTTAAACTACATTGACTCTTCAACGGTTGAGATTTAACAAAACGAACTGCATGTTGGCATAGTTAGATCCATCTTATGCATTAATCAATGTTAATACAAAACCTTTTTTGGCTGGGAGTGTCCAGAACCACAACAATATCTCAAATAATGACAACAGTAATGACTAAACAACAAGGAAACAACGTTTCACTGCTTCGACACACTCTTGTCGTCAGATTCCAAAGTGCAACACACAAGAAAACAGGTCTCAACTTTATGACCGAGGTCAACTTAAATCTTGTGGATTTAAATGGTTGTTAAGATTAGTTTTTGTTGTGGGTGTTGGACTTAGCGTTTCTAAGTTCAAGTTGGACAATGCGACTTATAGGGTGGGAAATATGGTAGTTTAAACCTGATTAGTTTATTTACTAACTTGTGTTTGGACGACCTTATTATCCCATGAAGTCGGTGAGTTTGTGAGATCTTTGTCTTTTGTGGAGTCATTGAACGCCTTGTAAGGTTTGATCTGATTTCGATGTACCCATTTAGCAATTGGCTCTTTGCGGCCTTTGCTGATTTTGATCTCGTAGACGACTGAGGACACTTTGTCTGTTATCAGATGAGGTCCAGTCCACCTGGGCATTAGTTTGCGGGCGAGAGTTCCGGTCCCGGACTCTCCTTTCCCGGTTGCTGGGGCGAACGTATAGTACCAGACTCTGTCTCCCACTTGGAGTTCATTGTGAGAGGCCTTCTGGTCATAGTACGCCTTGCGTCCTTCAGCGGACCTTTCCAGGTTTTTCTGGGCGAAAGCAAAAGTGTTTCTGAGGTGTACATTCAAATCTTTCATGTATTGTTGTGTAGTGTAGGCTGTCGCCATGACGGCGTCGCCTGGTTGGTACAACAGGTGTAGAGGGAGAGTCATCTGTCGACCGGTCATCATCTCGAAGGGAGAGATGCCAGTTGATGTGTGTGGAGTGGCTCTTATGGCCATGAGGACCAGAGGGAGTTTCACATCCCAGTCCTTGTGGTTTGCAGCCACGTATTTCTTCAAAATACTCACCACAGTTCTGTTTGCTCTCTCAACTTGGCCTGAAGCCTGTGGGTGGTAGCCGACATGAAAGTTGGCCTTGACGCCTAGCGTCTTCCACAGTTCTTTCATCACTTCACCTGTGAAGTGTGTACCTTGGTCTGAGTTCACCCGAAGGGGAAGTCCAAACCTTGAGAATATATGATTCATTAACAACATAGCAGTTGTTTGTGCTGTGTCGTTAGGAGCTGGTAGGCATTCTACCCATTTGGTAAATGCACAGGTTACCGTGAGAAAATATTTATTTCCTCTAGAGCTCTTAGTGAGTGGTCCAACCCAGTCGATCTGGAGGTCAGACCATGGGAATGCAATGCCTCTGCTTTGCAGTGGTGCTCTGTGAAGTGGTCTGGTTGGCTGAAACTGGCCACAGACCACGCACCCTTCAATGTAGTCCTTGACATCCTTTTTCATTCCAGGCCAATAGGCAATTTGTTTTAATGCCGTCAGCGTGGCTTTATCTCCTTTGTGTCCTGCGGACGGGAGATCATGGGCATGAACTAACATCACCCCCCTTTGGTCATGGGGAACCACGAACACAGGTGAGGACGTTGGTCCATGAGCGAAAGTCAGGATGCCCTTGAGTAGTTTAAGCTGTTTGCGCAGCTGATAAAGGACTTTAAGGTCTGGATCGGAATCCAGTTCGTCTTTAGACGGAGTGTTCTTGTCCGGATCAGTCAGATACAGTATCATGGAGTTGATAGCAGGATCCGACTTCTGAAGTTGGATGATGTCAGGGTCAGTCAGTGCGGGTCGTACGGAGACTGCGTTGTCAGCAGGTTTGTCCGCGGCCTGTGCACGTGTGACTGCCATAACTCTGACTGAAGGTTGTGTTGGCAGAGTCTCGATTAACCAGGAGGGGTCGAAGGACCATAGAGGACCTTCGTCGGCTCCTTCTTTGGCTAAGGAGTCTGCAATGTCATTGTAGTGTTTGTCATCGCCAGGGACTCTAGAATGCCCTGGAACCTTCTTCCAGTAGATCTGTAAGTCATGTGATGTCACCAAGTGATCACACGCTATGAAAAGCTCTTTGTGTTTGACCACTTTTCTGTCGCTTGTTAGGAAACCGTTCTGTTTCCACACAGCGAGGTGACAAGCGAAACTCAAACGAGCATAGTTAGAGTCAGTGCAGATGACTAGCGTCTTGATGGAGCGTTCTACTACAATCTGGAGAGCTATTAGGATTCCTGCAATCTCAGCATACTGAGAAGTCTGAGATCCTAATTTGTAGCTGAAAGTTATCTGCTCTTGGCCTTGGAGGAGGACCCCTCCAACACCTG
This sequence comes from Garcialebias charrua, assembly GCA_038048925.1. Lineage (NCBI taxonomy): Eukaryota > Metazoa > Chordata > Actinopteri > Cyprinodontiformes > Rivulidae > Garcialebias > Garcialebias charrua. Next base: position 16,383 of record JBBPBX010066386.1, on the reverse strand, counting down.
CTCTGCAGATCTTGTCGCGGAGGAATGAAGATCCATCCACGTACAATGTTGTCATATCTTTGCAGATATTGTCATCAAAGAAGTGGTGATTCGGGTCTTCAGTTACTGGGGTTTTTACCTCAACCGGCGGCTGGGTGGCTGGTACATCTTGTGTACACTTCTGGCAGATTGCCAAGTCCGTCCCCAGATGAGACTTCTTGTTCTGACCATAACGGATGTCTAGGTTAAAACTTTGAAGTGCCATGAGCCACGTTGCAACACGTGAGTTTGTCACCACACCATCTCTGATGCGTTCACTGTTAAGGAAGGTCACTGGCTGGTGTTGTGTTTCCACAATGATTTTCTGCCCACCAATGTAGCTGGAGAAATGTTTAACTGCCCACACTGTGGTCAGTAAAGCTTTCTCACAGTCTGAGAATCTCAATTCGGGGCCTGCCATCGTTTTGCTGGCGTAGGCTACTACACGTTTGTCTCTGTCGTGTATCTGGTATAGACCTGCACTTATGCAATGAGCTGAGAAGCCCACTTCCAAGTAAAACTCTTTGTTGTAGTCCGGGTAGACTAAACAAGGGGCTGACTTGATCCTGTTTATAAGAGCGTCCATAGCCTGCTGCTGTTTGTCAGTCCAGACAAATGGAACGTCTTTCTTAAGGAGTTCAGTCAGTGGCTTTGCAAGGTCTGCATAGTTCTCTATGAACTGGTTCGAGTAGTTACACACGCCAAGAAAACTTTGTAGTTCTTTGAGACTGGTGGGGACTTTGAGATTGTCAAGGCCTTGGGTGCGAGTCAGCTGTGGTTGTACTCCGTCTGGACCTACAAGTAGGCCAACGTAGTCCACCTTGGTTCTGCACCACTGGCACTTCGACAGTGATATTTTAGCACCAGCAGTTGTTAGCTGATTCAGAACGTGGTCGATCTCAGCCAAATGTGAGTCCAGTGTTGGCTGCCTCAAAAGGACATCGTCCACGTAGATCAGTGTTCCACGCTCGTGGGCGTCTGGACATGCTTTGTTCAAGAAGATGTTGAACTCTGCAGGTGAGTTAGCGTAGCCAAAGGGACACCTGTTAAAGGTGTATTGACGGCCACCAAAAGTGAAAGCTAGTTTGTACTGGTCCTCGGCGCGCACAGGGATGGTCCAAAAACCAGAGGCGACGTCGAGGGTCGAGAAGTACTTACCATTGGTGACCTTGGGCAGTTCCTGTTGGAGTTGCGTCATAGGCCATCTGGATAAGGGAACTTGTTTGTTTAGCTTTCGGTAGTCTATAGTGAGTCTCCACTTACCATTTGGTTTTAACACCGGCCATAAAGGCGCAGAGTAAGTGCTGTTACAGTATCGGATGATACCTTTTCCTAACAGGTCAGCAATGATTTCCCTGATAGGTTGATGTGCTGCCAGAGGAATCTTGTATTGTCTGACAAATGCAGGTGGAGCATCAGGCGGGGTTGGAATGCTCACTGTGTGGAGCGTGGTCAACCCACAATCCATCGAGTCAGTTGAGAATGATTTTTCATATTTTAGCAGAACTTTGCGAAGTTTGTCCCTGTCTTCATCAGTTTCCAAGGCGTCGGCCTGAGCGACCACCTGGTCTATCTGTGAAGCAAATGAGAGCGGTTCTTGTTCTCTGGGGAGCTCCAGTGAGTCCCCTTCAGTGTCATAAAACCTGTCAACAGGTAGTGCACTGTAAGTTTGAGGGCCTAGACTTTCTCCTTGGTTGAAACCGAACCTGTGGACAATGTCCCGGTCGGACTCAGTGGGGGAGAAAAGAGCTATGGCCTGTGTTGGTTTTGTGAACAAGACTCGCCCCGAATGATGACTTGGGATCAAGTTTTCTGGGAGTCCTCCCAGAAATGGAATGCTTAGTTCAAAATCATGAAAATCAGTAGAGATCAACCATCCTAGCTGTGAGCGCTTTGGGATCAGTACCTCTTCTGTGCTCGTGTTACACACAGCGACAGTCGTGGTTCTGCCGTCGAGGGTCACTTGGCATGTGGCCTCCATGGACAGTCCTAAGTTGAAAAACATAGGAGATGGTTGAAAGCATGCCTGTTTTGTTCTAATAGCCTGTCCTTTCATGATGTGAATCATCACCGGCTTGTTCATAACCTGAGGTGGCACCACAGTGTTATGGCTGTTAGCAACCTGGCAGACCTCTGGAATGGTCTGTCCAGCCTTAAGGTTCTCTGTGGTTAACACAGGAGAGTCCTTCGTGGCTGTATCTAGTGACCACAGTGCATTGTTGTTGACGTCCACTCGGACACCTAATCTTACCAAAATGTCGGAGCCTATGTAGGTTGTATGTGGTAAGTTCGGGACCACGAGGAACGGGTGATCCAGTTCTCGTTGGTTCCAGATTAGTTTAAGGTCAATGATCCCTTTAGCAGTCATTACCTGTTTATCGTTGGGGTCTAACGGGAAGCGGAAAGCCTTTTTGTTCATTCCGAGACCCAACTGTTTCTTAACCAAGGTTCCAAAGAAAGCTTGGCTGATCGCTGATTTCTCCGTCCAAGGGGACAGAACAGCATCATCGGTGTGGGATCCTTGAATCTCAACACCTTTGACTACCTGTGGTAGGTAGTGTTCGGTGAGTGCCAACTGTTTCAGCTCGCAGAGGGGGCTCTCTTGTTGGACCTCTACTGCCTCACCTGTAGTTGGAGGTTCACCCACAGGGATTGTGCTCTCGTCTGAGCATTCCCTTTTGCCTTCCGCGGTACCTGCCGTTAGACGGTCAGTGTTACTCTGTGTAGGCATATCGATCGGCAGTGGTTGACTCACTCTGGTCCACATTGTCTGATCGCCATAATCTATAACCGCGTCGAAGCGGTTTATAAAGTCTTGGCCAACCAAAAATGGGCATGAGTCAACGGTGGACACGTATACCGGGTGGTATAGTGTCGTCTCACCAATCTGCATGTGAACCATTGCTATAGCTGTTAGGGTTGTACTCGTCTCCGAGAGACCCTGCAAAACTATAGCACATTCTCTGAGGGGTATTTCCCTGTCAACACCGCTAGCGGCCAGCCGCAGCTCTTCTAACAGTGTGGGTGACATAACGGATATGTCTGCCCCACCATCCAAGAGGGCCTCTTTTCTGAGGATCCCTTCCAACGTGATGGACAGGTAAGCCTTCTTAGCGGGCCCCTTTCTGATAATGTCACACAGGAACTCACCAGGTTGTCTCCGACGTTTATCACGCCTACCCCTGACTGTGTGACCTTCATTTATCAGTACTGTTAGTGCAGACACACATGGGTCTGACTGTTCAGTTCGTGGCGAGCCACTTTCAACGGTGAGTGAGCTTTCCCCCCCTTTTTCTGACGAGGGGTGCTCAGGCTCCGTAACAATGAAGTCATGGTTACAGTCAACGTTCTGTTGACTGTCACATTCTGGACTGTCAACGATTCGACTGTCATTACCCTGATTGTCAGCATCCTGGCCACCAATGTCTTGGTGACTGCCAGCAACTGTGGCATTGTTGTTGTTAGAATGTTCAGAGTTACTATCAATGATAGTGCTACACATCACACCGGGTTTGTTCTCATTTTTAGTATTTTCCCACGTGTCGAACATCTGACGTATTTCCTCCTTGACTTCTGGGGACAGAGGGCTACGGCCTTTCCTCCGGGACTTCTGCGATTTTTTGTCTGTCTCGGACTGTTCAGTTTGAGGGGTAGGGGGAGCAGGTCCACGGCGTGGGGGCCCCTTCCGGGCCCAGACTGGCTTCGGGTGTCCCCTCTGGGACCACCCTTGGTTCGGGGGTTCCTGCTGGGACCACCCTTGGTTATATGGGTTACCCTTGTACCCATAATCTTTACTCGTTGGACGCGCACCCCCCTTTTGATCCTTTTGTTCACCCTCCGTGTTTTGCTTGAGCCACCTTGGGTTTTTCCTCAAGCGGACACCCCCACTTTGTGGTTTGTCAGGGTGAAAGGTCTGTTTCTTTTCGCCTGTCGGTGGATAGGGAGCTGGTGCTCGCGTCCCTTCCAGTTCCAGCGATTGGGAGTCGGCTCTCGCACTCGTGAACACCTCTACGGGTGTTCTGCATTCCATGCGGGCCTCGAAAACATTTACGGCGCATTGTTTCATTTCCTTGATGGTCTTGTCTCTGAAATTAGCCATCACTTGAACTGACTCTTTTATATCAGGGTGGAGGTTTTTACCGAAAAGGTATTTAAAACCTACGTCGTCCTCCATGCCCGGTGTTATTCGAAAAAGAAATTCGTTATCAAATTAACCTCACTGTTGTAAACGTACACAGAAAAACGTTAAAAATGCTATTTTTAACCAAAAGTGTACAGTGTATGCCAATGCTGTTTAAAATTTTGAATGTGGAAATGCTCTGCTCTCCATCAACTTTTCTTTTTTATTTAATCTGAAAATCAAATAAAAGATGCTTTTTTGAGTGTTATTTTAAATCTCTTCAGTATTTAAAATGAGCATCAATTGTTCGTCTGTACCTCTGTTTTCAAAAATTCTTTATTTAAAATAAACAGGAGTTTTTGTTTGTGTACAGAACAATTTTAAAGCTGGTAATTTTCACCATAAAAAATGCTGACTTTATGATGTGTTGAGAGAAAACTCATCTATTAACGTCCAGCAGGGGGCAGCGTCGCGTATGTTATCACGAAGCGACTGAGTTTAAATCAGTACATGGAAAGAAAACAACCTATTAGGGTTAGTTTTCAGTAAGAACGTGATAATTGCTCGAACCGCTTTCTTGTCAGAGACAAGTTTATGTTGCTAGACAGTGTTGATGGCTTCAGATGAGTGTTTAAGTGTGTGTTCGTGTGTGAACGAGTGTGAGCCAGCGAGTGTGACCTGTCACTCAAAGTGCGGCACCTGGAAGTGACGACAAAAATGGGCGGGCCCACGCAGCGTGCGTAGCGCGTCACCAGCTTCTTACGTGAGCGAGGCGGAGCTCGCTACAACATACGTGACGTCAACAAATCAATCACAGCATATGTAGTTCATTCTCCAAGCATAAATGGCGAATGTAGTTTTTCTTACCTTCGACCAATGTAGTACCGGAAATGACGACAAAGTGGGCTGGTCGCAACGGCGTGCGACGTGATTGACAGCTCACAACAGCGAATCAGCGTTCGCCACAAGAGTGATTGACAGCACACAACAGCGAATCAGCGTTCGCTACAAGAGAGATTCACAGCACACAGCACTCGTATCATCCAATCACAGCTCATAAACAAACATGTAGAACACGTTGCTTAACGTTAGCTTGCACAGCAGACCACAACTTTATAGACTCTTAAAACAACTCAAACGCTACAATTTAACTTCCCAAAATTCTGAAACATGCGGCGCGCACATCTAGACAGGCAAACTTAGTTACGCTCAGTAACACAGCACTGCAGCTGTTTGAACAAACACGGACTCACTCGGAGCGCGTTCAGGTCGGTTCCGTCCACTTTAAAGGAGCAGAACTCGGGTTTCACGAACCACTAACCGACACGTTCTAACAGTATATGCTGCTTCGACCTTCTTTAAAATGTAAAATACCACAACAGCAATCTTGTAGATGTTAAATTAGCTTTCAGGCTTCTGACTCGGCGGTCAAACAAAGCTTTGTACAGGAGTCCGCGTGAACTGGACCGAACCAGAACCTCCACAGACTACGGCTGACAAAACTTCACCTGAATGCTTCCAACAGCGTCTAACAGAGTTGAAACAATAATAATCTCACAGCTTCAAATGATAAAAACATGCAGAATCTGCCTGCTTTGAACACTTCCAGCCAAAATCATTATCCTCAGAGTTTAAAACTTGGATCCTTTTATGCAAACATGACGTTACAGTTCATGACTGAGACCACAGATTTATCAATAAACTTTTAGAAGCCGATACGAGGCCACCAGATGTAAGAATTAAAGTGGAGGTCAATATTAATACTGACCTCTTTATCCTTAATTAATCTACTTATTCAGATTGAATAGTAAATTCACGGATTCTCTTCTTTTTCAGTTTATTCAATATTTCTGTGATCTTTATGATGGATAAATAAACAGAGCCATTAAGTGACAAAGACGTTAACTTAGTTTGATATGTCAAAGAGACACTATCATTTATTTAGAATAAATCAACTAAATTAACACCATTACACTTGATTGACATGATTTCACTTTCTTTCAATTTAAAACGTCAGCACACTTAAATTCAACACAACAGACATAAATATTGGATGTTAACATATTTAGTCTGTGGGCTCTTTTAGCTTAAAAATATAGTTTCCAGCTTAGATAGAGAGGGGAAAGAGTAGGAGGAATAAGAGGTTGGAGAGATTAAGTTATTTATCTCGAGTGTAACCAGAGATGACACATTCCATCCGACTTCGGCTAAATCCCAGGTACGTTTGTAAACCGCTCTTTACCTTTTGACGATGCGTCTGATAAAGATATTGCCAGCCTCCCAGGTGCACGGAGTCCTTCCGGCCCTCGTACGTCTGAACTGGTCGTTTACTTCCAACGTCTCCTCGGATCCGCGTCAGCCGTCAGAAACATGTGGCAGCTTCTGGCTGACTTCAAGACGAGATGTTTCTCAAAGGAAGTTCATTAAGAACTTTGGAGCTTTTGCTCGGGGAACTGGATGGAGACGTCCATCAGTTCTAGCTGACAAGTTAGTCTTTGGCTCTTGACCAAGCTTGACCAGCTGCAAGGCAGAGAGCTTTCAGGTCTCCGTCCATTCAAACTCTTTGTCCATTCAAAGACTGAAGCGTTTCCGCACAGTTAGAACTTAAAAGCAGGAACACAGAGAGGAGTTCACTTGCTTTATCAAACCCAAGGTTACAAGCCAGCAGCAGAGAGAAATGTTTAGGAAAAAAGACAGATAACGCTGGAGCCCTGCTCATCAGACTGTCTCTGAGTTTCTAAACAAAACCGTCCGGTCTCTGTGACCCGAAGGCTTCACCTTTAAACACAGCAGTGAAGACAGTAATTAACACATTTCAGAATAACACAGCATAAAAGCACATATCATGAAAATGAGAAAAGTTATTCTTGATTACATTAGAATAAAATCAAGATATAGAAATAGTCTCTTTTAGTGACTATATGTCCTCAGATTATAACTAATGGAATAATTGTGTTAAATGTCCTGCTTTACTGAGAGGTCAGTAAAGGTCATCACTGGACAGTTCAAAAGTACACAGGTGTCTTAAAAGTGGACAAGGTCATGTCCACTACATATGGAACAACAAGGTATTTAATATAGGATGGAGCTAGGTTGTTGAAAGCTTTGTATGTTAGAAGTAAGATTTTTAATTATATTCTAAATTTGACAAGGAGTCAGTGGAGACCAGCTAAAACTGGAGAAATATAATCTCTTTTATCAACTCTCATTAGAACTCTGGCAGCAGACTTTTGGATCAACTGAAGACTTTAAAAAAAAATTTGCATACCCAGATAATAACAATTGCAATAGACCAGATGTGATAAATGCATGGAACAGTTTTTCTTTATCATTTTTGGAAAAAATGTTTCCAACTTCAGCAATATTACGCAGCGGGAGGAAAGCAGTCCAGGAAAAAAAAAAAATTCATGTGTGGGTAAAAGACATTCTGATCAAAAACAATGCCAAGTTATTTTTTTTATATACACATTAAAACTGGAGGCCAAATTACTAATGCCATCCAGAGGAAGTGAAAGACTGCAAAATGTATTCTTAAGATGTGAATGTCCAAAAAAACAGAACATCTGTATTGTCCGAGTTTTAAAGCAGAAAATTAAGGGTTATCTAGGTTTTTATGCTTTTAAAACATGCTTGTAATCTAAGTAACAGATTTGATTCATGGATGTAACTGGGTATCATCAGCATGACAATGAAAATGTGTCCCATACTGTTTAATAACTTTACCTAATGGAAGCATTTATAAAGGAAAGAAGTCCAAGCATTGAACCCTGAGGAACTCCTTGAATAACTTTGTTGTATGAAGAAAACTCATTGTTTACATTTAAAAATTTGAATATATCAAATAAATATGATTTAAACCATTTATTTATTTATTTACCCTTTATTTATCCAGGTAGTCTCATTGAGTCACGAGAACTCATCTTCAAGAGAGACCTTTTTAGGGAGTAAATGGTGAGGGTTAAGGGCCTTGTTCAGGGTTCCAGAGTGGGGCGAATGAAGGTATGGGTGTTTCACCTTTACCACCCACATTTTGATGTTGTCAGTACCGAGGCTTGAACCGGCGATCTTTCGATCACAGGCCCACCGTCTCTAACGTCTGTGCCACCACTTCCCAAGAGCAGTTTCTGTAATCCCAATATCATATTCAAGTGTGTAGTAGAATGTTGTTATCAACTGTATCAAATGCAGCACTGAGGTCTAAAGCCTGGTTTATGGTTGACGCGTCGCATAGGGCGCGAGGGTGCGCGCGCCAAAAGTGACGCAATATCACCGTCCCCGCCCCTGCGCGTAGGCCCCGCGCGTCGGTTTGGCGCGTGTCGTGCACCTCTGATTTTTTGAAACTCCACAAGGTGGGTGCTACTTTGATTGACAGGTCGGGTGGGGACCTCACCGACAGCCTTTACACTCTTCACGCCAGAGCCTGCAGCTGTCTGCGCCGCTGTGGTCGTGGAGACGGCGTCGCGACGCATGGAGGAATGTTTTGTATGTGACAAAAATGTATTAAATTCCCCTTCTTCATCTGGACTTTTTTTTTTTTTTGCCAAAAGTCACGTGATCGCTTCCTCCTCCGCTCCATGCATTAAAACCGCAAGACACAATAACTGTTGTTCTATTATGATTTGCTCCTCTAATAAAGACAACAGTTCAGCACGTGAGCGGAAAGCCATTTTTTGTTGTTGTGTGATTTCAAACAATTTTTCTTCTACGGTAGATTTCTTCTTCTACACCCTTTCTTGCAACATATGCACAGGTTTTAGAGGGTACTGCCACCTGCTGGTCAGTAAAAAAACAGCACTTTGCCAATCTGCCAAATTTCTAGAAAGAAGAGCAGCTCCACCCAAAGTGGGATGGATGCCATCTCTCCACATCATAGCAGGTTTTCTCCAAAAAGCCCTCCAGTTGTCTACGTAGCCCACATTGTTCTCATGACGCCACCTGGACAGCCAACAGTTGAAAGATATCATATGACTAAATGAGTCATCACTGTTGAAATTGGGATGTGGACCAGTAAAAACTATGGAGTCCAAGATAGTTTTTGCAAAGTTACACACCAAAGCAACATTAATTTTAGTGACCTCCTATTGGCTTAGCTGGATGTCATTTTTGACAGCGTTAATACCAATTTGACTGCATTTAGCCTTAGGTTTAGTCAGCAGTTTCAGATAGAATACAATGTTGCCTGTTCTAGCCCCCGGAATGCATTTAACTATGGCCACTAGAGTCCCTAGTGCTACATTTTGGACTATGGAGCTGCCATTTACAAGAGTCTGCTTCTCAACGTGTGTGCCACTGAGGAAAATTGATTTGAAACGTGAACAGGTCAGTGGTGAACTTGGACTTTAACCTTAGCACTACACTTATTCCAGACAATCACCCAGCCAGCCTGTGTTCCTGGCTTCTCGGGATCTGTTGGATGACCGCTAACATGAGATAGTCTCAGTGGCTCTGTGCTGCCTAAAGGGACCTGCCTAGGTTTTTCAACAGCAATAAGCTAAGCTTCCAAATCAGTCAGCCTCTCCTCCAAAGCTACCATAAAATAATATTTATTACAAGTACCATTATTGCTAAAGTAGGCAGAGGAATAGCTAAATAACTGACACAGAGCAAGTGAGAACCAGAAGCCCTGCAAAGCTAATGTTAGCAATAGCCAGCAGGCCCCATATACACTATTAAAGCCGAGAATTGTTGAAAGACAAAAGGTGTCTCAAGCACAATCTAATAGTAGAAAAACAACTGTATCAAGGGTGTTTGTGTACTGGAATATAGAACTGTGCAAAAGGTAGATAATTCCAGTAAACAAAAAAACTCCTCGAGCAAATAAATTATACCAGCTACCAGTAGAGAAAATGGAAAGTGACACAAATTGTCTTACCGCGAACGTCCTCACGTTTTATTGTTTGGCTTATGTAGAAACGTCTTACTTACAAGAAGTTATCTTTCACCATAAGATCCTGTGCTATAGCATATAGGCCTATACCATAACCTATATAAATAAACTGAACTGAATTGAATTATAGTGTTGTATATCTAATTTGTAAACAAGCACAAAAAAAAAACATTTTCAGAGCATGTGACTTTTTTACATGCCATTAGGCCGGTTAAAAATGTCTTTATACAACAACATGCTCTGAGGACAAAAACATTAATCATACCAACTGTGGCATATTTCATGTCATCCATTCATGTGAAGTATGAAGTCGGGGTGAAGAAAAAAAGTCATTTTACAGCATTGTGAATCTCCTGCTGGGTTTGCATGTACAGCATGAATCCATTCACAGTGTGAAAAAAATTGCAGTTAAGTCAAGTGGAGCCCCCAAAAAACAAACATGCTCAATATGCACATAGAAGATTTCAACGAGTTGCTTATAGCATTGTGGCTCCCTGCATCCTTTTCTTTTCTTTGTCCTCTCTCTCTGCATTTCTCTCACTATCTTTCTCCACATGTGTGATATGTCAAAGTCTTATTTCCATGTCCTGGCTCCACTTATACTCAAGGCAAACATAAGGTGGTGTGTGTTGATGATTGTCAGCACCGGCCATTTATCATCTGTCAAGCTTCTCCTCTCAAAGGAGGTAAATACACCCAGTGAATTATGGTTGTTTTAGTCTGCAGGCGAAATCCCATGACAGCCACCAGAAGCCTGTGACAAAATCGTTTATGAGGAAATAGTTTATCATGGCCATGGTAAACATTGTCCATCATACATGAGAAGAGCAAAGGATCTTTTTGATGGCAAGAAACTCTGATCCCAGACATATAGGGGTAAAACAATTCACTCTGAAAGGGGGGG
>JBBPBX010066385.1:0-10268 GCA_038048925.1 Garcialebias charrua | reverse complement strand
TTACACACAATGTATTATTTACCCAACTTGCAGTTCCTGATATATGATGAAAGAAGACAAATGTGAAGAAAAAAATACCCTTCACTCTAATAAAATGAAAATAAATAGTATTTTCTGGCAAAAGGCTGGTTCAAATGGGTTGACCTCCATTCATTTAGAGAAATTTTATATCACCTCTCCTGGACGAACACTTAGGTTCAAAAGTATCTGATGCTCATATATGTTGGATATTCTAAAAAACCAAAAATTGTCCCTTTTTTGCAGTACAGTAGTGATATAAACTTCCACAGTAGTCCATCGTTTATCACAGGGGTTAGGGACCATCCCCCACCACCATGCGAAAAGTGAACAACCATGAAGTAGGGATACAGTAGTCCAAGTTCAAGTAAACGTTGTTATCACCATCTCATGTGGTACATGAGATGGAACAAAATTATGTACACAAGTAGTAGTAGTATATATATATTGTATATATACAGTATGTATATACAGTATATGCATTTTAAACCCTTCCCACACTCTTGCAATGTCCCTAACAATTTTCTAAACTCTAAATGCTCTAAAAGAGCACAGCCTGTCATGATCTCAGCTCTCTGCCACCGGCTGCTCTCTGCCACCTGCAAGCGCTCTTGGCCACGCCCACTTCTCCGCTGACATGTTGCAGGATGAAGCTTCTCCTGCAGCTGTGGGTTGCACACAAGTGCTAAGTAGTTTTAAATAATTTATTGTAAATCAACATTACATGCCGATCGTGCGGCTCATCCATCAATCAGCCAATTGTGTGTCATGTCCAATCTTATTTTGAAAAAACACAATAGAACGAGTTCACGAAAAACGAACAGTGAAGTAGCGAGAGACTACTGTACTTACTACTACTACTTGTGTACATATTTTCATTCCATCTCATGTACCACATGAGATGCTAATGACAGTAAAGTTTACTTGAACTTGCTACTATATCCCTACTTCACAGTTTTTCTGCGATAAACAAAGGACTACTGTAACTGAGTTAGACTGAAACAGATAGACATTTTGTTTCAATCCCATTGATTTTAAAGTGCTTTGAATTGGAGTTTTGATCACATTGAAACTGTTTTAAGGATTATAAACATCTGTTTCCTTTAATTTACTCTGTTTTACAGCACGTCGGTCCAGTTTGTGTTTTAAATGAGCTTTAACAACAACATGACTTTAAAATGATTTTAATAAATTCAGCTCTTTTTCCAGGTTTAATACTAAAAGTGTTACAAAACAATAAAGGCACCAATTAAAATGTTGTGGTACCCAACGCAGGACACAAAGCTCAGTCTCCTGGATAAAAGTTGACTCGTTGAGTTGAATCCCCACTTCTGAATGTAGGCTCAAGGGCATTTTCAGACCACAGAGGAAACAACACTTCTGATTTTAGGACAAAGATGTGGGCTGATAGAAAATATGCGAAGTTTTTAGAAATTCACATCAAGACATGCAGAAAAAGGTCTGAAAGAATCTGTGAGGACAACAAAAGTAAAACTATTCATTTAATTATTTACCGGTAGTTAAAATTCCTATCAAACTCCGGAGGGCATTTTTTTTCTTTTCTTGTAATTAAAATGTTTAACACGACTACACGACTATGGATCTTTGTGAAATGGGACATAAGCTAGCTCACCATGAGGCGCTGACTGATGAGTTTTAATTCCAGACAGAGACTAAAACACTCCATCGAGCAGCGGGGAAGGACCAGCCAGAAGTAATCAGTTGGATGAAAAACCCGTGGACTGTAAAATCTTGATTCTTGATGGAACATGATTGGGAAGCCACCTGTGTCCCAACGACGTGGGTAATAACAGACAGGGAGCTCTTCGGAGCCTCATCACTTTCAGGTGCTGCTGTTTTAATGAAGGTCAATAAGATGAGACAAAAACAAACGACTGGCTGCTTTACTCACCAAACTAAAGCAGATTAAAAGTATTTGATGTGATTTCTGTAAAGAAATTAGCTTTTAAAATGTAACGTTCAGTTTTCAATCAGGAGACTTAGTCACAGTATAAAACGGTGAAAGGCTTACCAAGGATTATGTTGTTGAGTTGAAATCACCTTCTGGCTCCGAGGCTAAAATAAAACTGGTTTCCTTTTCAAGATAAGTAAGGGATTGTGTCAGATTATCTTAAATAAAATGAACTGCATTTCTTATTAGACAAAAAAGACAAAAAGAACAAAATCGTTTTGGGCATTTTGTCAAACAAAACGTGTTTTGATGTACAAAGTAGGCCTGTTGCAATAAACAATGAATCAATCCCTTTATAAATGAAAATGATCAACCTCATTTTCATTTATCGGTTTTATCGTTTCTTTCTGTCTCTCTCTGACAATGGATGACAAAAGGCTCAACTTCAGTATTCTTTACTGACACCTCCCTTGCTCTGTTCTCTTTTAAATCTGCTTTGACCATCCAAAATCCAGTTTTTGGATCGATAAAAGCAGCTAAGCTACTAGCTAAGCTAACAGGCTGATCTCGTGGAAAAAAACCTCTGTCTTGTCGAAGCTCCAAAATTCACGATCGAAACCCGTGCCTTCGTGTAAAAAGCTGCTTTTCTCTGCAAAATGGAGGTGAGAACTTGTTTACTGATTTTGTTTTATTTATTAAAAGCTTTGTGTGAAAAATGCTATGCTAAAGAGCTCAAACCACACAGAGCATCTGCCATTTTGAGAATCAACGAGAGACAGCCCACGTCACGTCAAGGGGCCTCCCTCCAAGTTTTCTTAGATACGCTGCTTGCTCCCTCACTAGCCACCCTTCGGTTCAAGCAGTCTTATACTGCCATCCGGTGGCCAAAAGAAGGTACTACATGCAAAACAAATTAAAAATTTATTTTTAAATGTGACAATAATGACTAATTATTGTCAAATTTCAAACAATATTATCGTTTATTGCAATAATTTCTGAGACAATTAATTGCCTGGCAAAATTTGTTATTGTGACAGGCCTTGTGCAAAGTGAATGAGAAAAGTAGCAAGAACAAAATAAATGTTAAAGCTGCTGTCAGTGGTTCATTAAGGTCACCATAGTAACCACACATTTTATCACACGCTGACAAGACATGAAGTCAGGAATGCAGACTAGAACTCAAGCCTCAAATAAACCAGCACTGTGCTAAAACAGCTGTGTGAAGCTGACACCCCACCCACGTCAAAAAAATCCAGCAAATAGTCTGAATGGTTAGTGCTCCGTTTGTGCCGTTAAAACTGTTGTTTGTGCAGCTTTGGTTTCTGAGATATTAAAAGTTATAATTTTGGCCGATGACGTCACCATCCCCCCATATTGCTCCAAACATTTTGCTTTACTGCTGTTATGTTACGGCCACCAAGTGGTATGTGGACCATAATGTCACCCAAGGATTATATTATACAAATGACTAAATCTGATTTTACTTTATTTGGTGCTTTCAGAGTTTAAGATTCAGCTGATCACATTCACCCAATTAGGGGATGGTGAACTCTGGATGACCTAAATAATAATTGTTAATATCTCAGAAAACAAAGCTGCACAAACGACAGTTTTAACGGCACAAACCTGCACAAACGGAGCACTAACGAACTAGCCCACTTTGGTTTGTTTTGGAGCAATATGGGGGGGATGGTGAACTCTGGATGACCTAAAAAATAATTTTTAATATCTCAGAAACCAAAACTGCACAAACGAAACTTTTAACGGCACAAACCTGCACAAACGGAGCACTAACCATTCAGACTATTTGCTGGATTTTTTGACGTGGGTGGGGTGTCAGCTTCACCCAGCTTGCAAAAACTACAAACAGTACTGAAAAACCATGCAGTGCTTTATGTAAAATGTATAACCAGTTAGAAAGACTAATTCTAGTTTTGAAGAGAAATTCAAGAAACAATGGAATGCAATGGAAACTTGGTGAACATTTTGCACTCGGTGGGTTTGAAGAAACTTGTAGTAGCAGTGTGAGACACGCGGGGTCAAAGAAGACAAAACAATCTTTAAAGGACAACACCCACCGTGACAGTAACAATTCACCATATTGGACAATTACTGTAGTAGAATATGATGTCTATTTTCATTTTTGTATTTGGGCCAGGCGAGTGTAAAAAACAAACAAAAAAACAACGGAGTCCTGGAAACATCCGGAAACCCCGCCGAAGATTGCCGAAGTCCGGAGTGATGTAAATACAGGCTCCACTCAGAAGGCACGAGTGAGTTTGCGATGGAGGCTTATGAGAGTGAGAGTTAAAACTGCAGTTAAACTCGTGTCCTACGTGGCTGCACGAGGTTCTAAATATTTCCTGGTGGGCTGTGGGTTCAGGACCAGCGCTTTTTATTTTTATTTTTTAGAACTTTTTAATAAGCCGCTAACCCGCCCACCGCGGATACACCGTCACAAGCGCGGGCAGCTACAGACACACCGTCACCCGCGTGGTTACAAAGAGCAGACACACACCGCTCTACCAAATCCCCGGTGTGTGACATGATTTTTTTCTATTCATAAAATTGCTCAATATATATATATTTTATCATTTAAATATGTTCGTTTTTGCAAACAAAATGATAAATCACTTTGATTTTGCTTTAAAAGTGATTTTGAACTTCAAGCCGTGTGGGCAGCATGGTGGCACAACTGGTAGAGCTGCTGCCTCTCAGCGAGCAGGTCCCCGGTTCAAATCCCGGTCCGGGGGCCTTTCTGGGTGGAGTTTGCATGTTCTCTCCGTGCATGCGTGGGTTTTCTCCGGGTGCTCCGGTTTCCTCCCACAGTCCAAAAACATGCATGTTAGGCTGATTGGTAACTCTAAATTGACCCTGGGTGTGAGTGAGACAGGTCCCTCTTGTAAATGAGTCTCCATGGCTCAACGAGGATAGCCTGTATAAATAAAAGGTTGAATGAATAATCATGGGAAATCCGATTACATGCGAATGCACCATCTGTCATGTCACACCGGGCAGAGCTCTGGGCTTGTCACAGTGCGCGGGTATGAGCATCTCGACATGAAGGTAAGTCTGATACAGCATCAGACCTAAATTAGATCCTGTTGTTTCTTGTTCCATCACCCAAACTATTTTCTGCTTCCCAAAATGAAGACAAATAGCTCAAATCTTCACATAGATTGCTAAATTCGTCCAGTTTTAAATTGTCCGCTATTAAAGACACCACAGCCCTCTGCCCAGTGTGACATCACATATGGTGCGTTCGAGTGTAATCGGATTTCCCATGATTAAACACGGCTTGAAGTTCAAAATCACTTTTAAAGCAAAATTAAAGTGATTTATCATTTTGTTTGCAAAAACAAACATATTTAAATGATAAAATATATATATTTTGAGCAATTTTATGAATAGTAAAAAATTCATGTCAGTGGACCTTTAAAGATTTTCATGAAAAAGTGGCGTGAATATTACCAAACTATGGTACATTTAAAAGCCTGCTCTATTATTCATTCTGTTCTGATGTCAAAAATAAAATTGAGCAAAAGTCTTACCCGCAAAACCTCCACCCAACTGTCGATCGGTGCAAGCCTCTTCACTGGTCGGTCCACTTTATAAATCCATTATGAATCCTTTTGATTTTTTTGGGAAATAATAATAATAATGTCTTGTCTGTCATCTGTGTATGTTTCCCATACACAGACGAAATTCGTCTCTGCATTTAACCCAACCACCACCAGGTGGTGCAGTGAGCAGCCAGAAAGCGCCCGGGGAGCTGGAGAATTAGATGTGCACTCATAGACACCCCAAGGTGTGTAGTGGTGTAGTGGCCGGGGCGCGAACCCGCGTCCTTCGGGTCCCAAGTCAAAAGCCCTGCCACTACACCATCTTGGCTCCTAATGAACACTAACGCCATCCTTCGAGGAATTGCTGCAGAACTACATTTTTATTAGTTGCATTCCTAACTACTCTGGTCAGAAATAAGGAAGCTACGTTCATGCATGCTTGTTATAACTCCGCCTGCATTCGAGGCGGATACTTCAGTGACGTCAATGCCCATATATGGAGAGGGGCAGATTTTCCCGGAGCTGCTGCTAAAATCTGCTTAAAAACATGAAATAACACATTTAGCGTTATTTCTCTACAATATAAATAAACGCTCCTGTTTTATTATTTAATTAACTACTAAATATTAATGGCGATGCAATTTGAAAACATGGTGGGTCGTGTCCTTTAAGTTTTGTTGTTCTAAGTGTGACATCATCACACTCTAAGTTGAAACTTTCTGACTTGTTTAATTAAAATAAACCTGTTGTCAACAAAGAAATGCAGATGTTTGCAAACTGTACACCATACACTGTAGCACAATCAAAACTGTGACATAAAATAAAATAAAAACTGGTAAAGTAGTAAGGCTGATTCTTACGGTGGCCCTGAGGTGCAAAACACATTAACAAATAAGGCTAAACACTTTAACAAATAGTTCTGAAACACTTTAACAAATTCTGAAACACTTTAACATTTTCTGAAACAAATTAACATTTTCTGAAACACTTTAACAAATTCTGAAACACTTTAACATTTTCTGAAACAAATTAACATTTTCTGAAACACTTTAACATTTTCTGAAACAAATTAACATTTTCTGAAACAAATTAACATTTTCTGAAACACTTTAACATTTTCTGAAACAAATTAACATTTTCTGAAACACTTTAACATTTTCTGAAACAAATTAACATTTTCTGAAACAAATTAACATTTTCTGAAACAAATTAACATTTTCTGAAACACTTTAACATTTTCTGAAACAAATTAACATTTTCTGAAACACTTTAACATTTTCTGAAACACTTTAACATTTTCTGAAACAAATTAACATTTTCTGAAACACTTTAACATTTTCTGAAACACTTTAACATTTTCTGAAACACTTTAACATTTTCTGAAACAAATTAACATTTTCTGAAACAAATTAACATTTTCTGAAACACTTTAACATTTTCTGAAACACTTTAACATTTTCTGAAACACTTTAACATTTTCTGAAACACTTTAACATTTTCTGAAACAAATTAACATTTTCTGAAACACTTTAACATTTTCTGAAACAAATTAACATTTTCCTGAAACACTTTAGCAAACGAGAGAATCACACGGAAAGGGAATGTCCTAACGAGGCTGACCCGGAAGTGACGACCCGGAAGTGATGACCCGGAAGTGATGACATTTCGACCCGAGATGGACAACACGCGAAAACAAACTAAAGAAAAGCGATCTTTACATGCATCCTTCACATTTAAAAGGTAAGTTATGCTGAGGGCAAAACATAAATATATGAAACATGTTTATCGTCATGATCGCGTTTTTTTCCGACCGAACATATATTCATGTAATGGCAGCGTTACTTTCTACCACAGTGTGCTCCTTTGTCTGGCGTTGGCCAGTAATAAAACCATTATGGTTTTATGTGTGGTTTATGTGTCTGTGTTTTACAATAAAACTGTGGTGATTTCTTAAAAAGTAAGTGTTGCAACGCTGCCTAAAAAACACTAACTTTTAAGGATCAGGATTACTTTATGTTTTATTCACATATACTGTGAATATTGTGACGTGTGCTGCTGACCACTTGACCAGGTCACCCTTGTAAAAGAGATCTCGATCTCAACGGGCTCTACCTGGTTAAATAAAGGTGATTGATTGATTGATCACAGATTATGCTCAGTGTTTTTTATTAGAGTGAGGATAAAGTCAGCATTTTTTTCACAATCATAGATTCTGTTTCAATTTTTGCCAAAATGTAATAATAATTAAAATAATAATATCAGAGAGAGTACACTGTGTTGAAACACTGATATCTGATTGCAGTACAAGTAAATAAAAACGGATAAATCATTATATTTTATGTCCTTCCTGTCTTTAGCTGCATTTGAGCACCTTTTGATGTTTAGAGCTAAATGAACAGAATGGAAAATATATTTGTTTCCTTGATGCAGGTCAATCTGCTAGTTTCCTTAAATAAAAACTTTTTGAACTATCAGTACGTTGAATAATCAGTTGAGCTCTTATGCAAAATATATTTAAAAGGTTTTCAGATTTTTTTTAACGCATGATCTACCCTTTTTTGCTCCATACTAGGCCAAAATGCAGAAGAAGACCATCTTTTATCCAGGAAAACAAAGAGTTGTTTTCCGCAAGGGACCCCTTGGATTTATTCGTCAGGACCCCTCTCCTGAGGCCAAAATGATAAAAAATTATCCTAGTGTGCAGAACAAATCTGAGCCATAGAGAGAGGACATTGTGCGGCGAAATGTTTGTCTGCAGTTCATCAAAGAGGAGGGGATGTCACAGATGATTCAGAAGTGCTGGGAGACTAGAAGCTGCAGCAGCACCTGCTCAAGAGACAGAAATCATCCTCCAGTCATCCAGTGTGCCACAGAAACATCTGGGTGAGCAACTAAGAATGTTGTATTAACAATTTTAAGATGAAAGGACAAAAATTGCCTTAAAAACTGAATATTCCTCCCAAACTGATCCTTGATTTTTTTTACAATATAATTTTTTGATTTCTCATAGTGATGGAGGAGTACGAAGGATTGGAGGCTGCAATGCTGAGCATCTCACCCTCTACGCTCCTGAAGGCCGAGATACACTTGAGCGTCCTCAGGTACGCCACTCTACGCGCGCATTTTGTGCGCATGTGTTTTGCTGCTATACTTCAGAAACTATCAGCTTTCAAACGCTCGCATTCTCCTTGTTGTAATATGAGCAGCTGCGCACGGAGGGGACTCAACTGAGCTCGCTGATTGGTCACTTGCTGACACGCCTACTGAAATGATTGACAGCTTTCACTCAGCTCATGTAGCTCGCTGAAGACCGCGGCGGTGTTCTGATACGGTGTTTCTACTATATATGTTATAAAAAGTTCTCTCAGAAATAAAAATAATAACAGGGAGCACTTTTCCTGCAGCACACAGCCCACCAGGGATATTTAAAACATTGCGCACCCAGGTAGGACCTGAATTCATTCATTTCAATCATCGAGTGAACGGAGGAAGAAGTGATTACTTGACTTTAGGCAAAAAAAGAAAAGGCCCAATCAGCGATAAAGAAGGGGAATTTATTTCATTTGTGTAACATACAAAACAGTCCGGCGCCGGGGAAGTTTATGGTCAGACACCGCGTATCGCGCACGCGGACGTAAAAAAAAAGCTTTGCGCGTACATGCCCTGAGGGGCTACGCTTTTGCCTTGACGTACGTACGCTGCGTATAGGCGTATCGTGAGAACGCTCGAGTGTATCTCGGCCTTAAGTCAGAGCAGTACGCACACTATAGTTACACTTGATGAAATTCTAAAATATAATCTGCTTGTGTTTAGTCTCTCTCCCATATTTGTCTTTGTGTACACAGTGTCAGGATCAGCGGAAACAGAGTGAACCCCAGTGTCAAACAGAGCAAAGACAGGTTTTTCTTAAAGTAGGTGATTTCAGGACTGGAGTGTTATTCTCTTTTACGATGAATAACCCTCCAAAACTGAGCCTTGACCTATTGTGTTCTGGCAGAAGCAGAAGGAATAAAAGCACAACTTTTTGAGTTTCCACTAACACCACCTGTTGTGTTCAATTGGGATTCATACAGTGACTGATACATTATCTTTATTTAGGTCCAACTGCAACGGTGTCCAGGTGTTCAGACGCATCAGGTGATTCAGAATCCTCAACAGTTAACGGTAAAGAAATGTACATTCTATTACTGAAAAGAAATCTGATGCTTTATGTTTTTAAGCTACGGTACATAAAATCATTTGTTTACTTTCTTCTGATTGTTTACAGTCCTGGCAAACACACAACAGACATCCGTGGCCCTTCCATCACAACAGACATCCGTGGCCCTTCCATCACCGCTGTCATTTCTACTGAAGGAAAAAGAGAGTGCAAAGAATACAGAGTTGTATAAAGGTTCGTTTCAACTCACCCTTAAATATCTATTTGTTGCATCAATAGCAATGTCTGGATAATTTTCACAGCTACTTCATCTGATGTTTTAAAATTATACTGAAGCCATAAATAAATAACTGAAAGATATCGCTCCTTTTCAGATTCCAGCACAAGTGCAGCTTCCACCTCTGCACAGAGACCTTTCCTTTGAGGACAGTGCTGAAGATGGTAAGAACTGACTGCATACAAAAAATAATTAATTTTTTTACTGAGTAGTTTGCTTTATTAACAGCATTTCCACGCTGTTTGTCAAATATTTTGTAAACAATGTGGCTAATATTTGGAACACAGTCTTTTTTTTATGGAACCCTAATTCCATGTATTTTTATTTTTTTATGATAGT
>JBBPBX010066384.1:0-19682 GCA_038048925.1 Garcialebias charrua | reverse complement strand
ATGAATGACTATATATATATATACAGTATATATAAATAAAAAAATTAAGGTTCATTGATAAACTTCATCAACTCGTTTAAAAGTTCTTTTCTTTTAATTGAGGATTTTTGGGATTGAAATTGCCCCAAGGCCACACCCTGCCACAGATCTTTGGAGGACACCCCACGTGGAGATGGTCTTCATCTGGTCTCCATGGGTCAGTCCTCAGTGCTGGTTGATCACCTTCGGTCTCACGCAGGTGCAACCCACTGAGATGAGTTTGGACTCCAGGCGGTAGTGGTAGCTGTGCCTGGCCCTGGCGTCTTGACTCGCCTCAGAACCAGCACCTGATGCAGAATGGGACGGGACTCCAGGCCCCCGTCCTCCAGTCCTTGGTGGTCCAGGCAGGTTTTGAGCAAACAGTGAGCCTGCGACAGCGCATGAGGGAACATGTTGTCATCCCTGGAGATGCTGAGGACAGAGAGGAGACAAAAACTGTTAACAGGACTCTGAGCTTCATGAAGGACAACACACTGAGGAGCTGAAGCCTCACTTGTAGGTCCACGGTGAGATGGAGTCGCTGGCCAAAGAACTGACTTTTAGGCTGGGAACTAAATTGTTTGGGTCCAAACGCAGAGGGACCGTTTCTTCTGCTAATCCTTCAAAGGACTTCCTGTGTGGCTTTGCTGCTGTCTGTGGGACCACCACCACCATCATCATCAACAGGACAGCGCTGACAACCTGAGGAAGAAGAACATTCATTCATTCAACCTTTATTTATACAGGCTAGCCTCGTTGAGCCACGGGGACTCATTTACAAGAGAGACCTGTCTCACTCACACCTAGGGTCAATTTAGAGTTACCAATCAGTCTAACATGCATGTTTTTGGTCTGTGGGAGGAAACCGGAGAAAACCCACGCATGCACGGAGAGAACATGCAATAACAAGTCACTTTCATCATTGTCGTCGTGAATGTCTAGCGAAGACATACTGAAACAAAAAAAATATAAACGTAAAAAACAAACTAACATTGATACTGAGGAAACACATTACATATTTTATTAAAGCAACAATAATCAAGTTTGATCATGAAATAAAGAAACATGTACTTGGGAACCAGTACAATAAATTTTCTCAATAAAAGTTAATGAGACTAACTCGAAAGTATAGACAAAATCATATTTTTAACACGCACTAAAATACGTACGTTCAGTGCAAGTGTATGTTATACATGAACACAGAATTTTAATTAAGTCATCTTTTTAAAAATTCTTAAATTTATAAAGTTGTACATTTTCTGTGACGTGGTTAGAAAAATAAAATAATAAAAAAAATAAGCTTCAAAGATATTTATTGTCAATATTGTGCATCTGTATTATTCTAATTTTATGTCCACTAAAATTGCAGCACAGAAAAGCCATAACAATAAAGAAATACATTATATAAAAACTGGAGCGTGAGATTGATAGGCGGATAGGTGCAGCGTCCGCAGTGAAGCGGGCGCTGTACCGGTCTGTCGTGGTGAAGAGAGAGCTGAGTCAAAAGGCAAAGCTCTCAATTTACCGATCGATCTACGTTCCCACCCTCATCTATGGTCATGAGCTTTGGGTTGTGACCGAAAGAACAAGATCTCGGATACAAGCGGCTGAAATGAGTTTTCTCCGCAGGGTGTCTGGACTCTCCCTTAGAGATAGGGTGAGAAGCTCAGTCATCCGGGAGGGACTCGGAGTAGAGCCGCTGCTTCTCCACATCGAGAGGAGCCAGTTGAGGTGGCTCGGGCATCTGGTTAGGATGCCTCCTGGACGCCTCCCTGGTGAGGTGTTCCGGGCATGTCCCACCGGGAGGAGACCCAGAGGAAGACCCAGGACGCGCTGGAGGGACTATGTTTCTCGGCTGGCCAGGGAACGCCTTGGGATTCCCCCAGAGGAGCTGCTCCAAGTGGCTGGGGAGAGGGAAGACTGGGCCTCCCTACTTAGGCTGCTACCCCCGCGACCCGACCCCGGATAAGAGGAAGAAAATGGATGGATGGATGGATGGATTATATAAAAACAACTATTAAACTTTGGTTTTTGTTTCTGCCTACCGTAATATCTGGTGGAAATACATTTCATAAACAATATTAGACATACAACCTTACCATCTACATTTTAAAATTGTGTAATAATATTATGATCACAGTTATATTAGTTGCAGTGCAAACCATAAAATAATCTTGACATAAATACAGTTTCCCCTTACTTACCTTGTTTCCAAAACCTGAATGGGAGTCTCCCCAAATTCACTTCTGAGACCTTCCCCAAAGTCATCATCTCTGCATAAAAACATACAATGTAGTTCAAACAATAATCAGATATTCTTTTCAACACATTTATCACACAATGACAAATTTATCTAACATATCAAAGCATGTAGGATGATTTAAAAAATAGCATCAAACAGCCATCTTCCATCCTGTTCTGCTGCTAGAAGTAAAATTGTGTAATAATATTATGATCACAGTTATATTAGTTGCAGTGCAAACCATAAAATAATCTTGACATAAATACAGTTTCCCCTTACTTACCTTGTTTCCAAAACCTGAATGGGAGTCTCCCCAAATTCACTTCTGAGACCTTCCCCAAAGTCATCATCTCTGCATAAAAACATATAATGTAGTTCAAACAATAATCAGATATTCTTTTCAACACATTTATCACACAATGACAAATTTATCTAACATATCAAAGCATGTAGGATGATTTAAAAAATAGCATCAAACAGCCATCTTCCATCCTGTTCTGCTGCTAGAAGTAAAATTGTGTAATAATATTATGATCACAGTTATATTAGTTGCAGTGCAAACCATAAAATAATCTTGACATAAATACAGTTTCCCCTTACTTACCTTGTTTCCAAAACCTGAATGGGAGTCTCCCCAAATTCACTTCTGAGACCTTCCCCAAAGTCATCATCTCTGCATAAAAACATATAATGTAGTTCAAACAATAATCAGATATTCTTTTCAACACATTTATCACACAATGACAAATTTATCTAACATATCAAAGCATGTAGGATGATTTAAAAAATAGCATCAAACAGCCATCTTCCATCCTGTTCTGCTGCTAGAAGTAAAATTTGAACTTTTTATGCTCTCCTTTCATCCTGCTTCACTGCATGCTCATGTCCGCAGCAAACTCGTCCACCCCACCGCAAGTTTTACAGATTTTATTCCAAAAATTAATAATTTTTGAGGCCCTTTATACAGGTAAACGTCCAAAGAGGTTGAGATGTATGCATCAACAACATATATTGTGTAGTACAACTAACAGACTTTTAGATTATGAACACCAAATGATCTGCAGACAATATGCTAATTGCTAGTTGTTGAGATCATGCCTCTCTTACACAGACAGCGCAGTTACAGTACTTTCAACATATCTGCATGCTGATCCACAATACAATAAGTTAGGATAACTAAATGTACGTATCAAAACAATACTGAGGTTGAATGAGTTAGCTGCTGCCATTAGCATCACGTCAGCTGTAGGCCGGAAAACGGTTTTAGCCTGTTGTAGATAATATCATGGCATTTGCGCTATCACATGAGTCAAGCAAAGACACTTACTTTTCAAGCAGGAAAGTTGCTAACTCTGCATCGCTTTGCAATCCTTTGATCACTCGAAGCTCTCGCCACCTCCGCCATCTTGAAACAGCTACTGTTTGAGACGGGAGCGTGCCCAGCTGCTGCGCCTGCGCGCTGCCGCTGGGAGAGGCGGGGGGAGGGCGGGGGAAGCTCGTTCATGAAAATAACTCTGTTTTTATTGGCTGGTCAAAAACGGCCCGCTCTGGTTTTTATAAATGCTATTTTAACCACCGGGAGACGCCAGAGGAATATAGTATTTCTCAAAGATTACCTGTTTAACATCACTCTGACAAAAAATAGTGACTGAGAGAAGAAATATGTTTATAAAAAAAGCTACATACTGCAACTTTAATTGTACATAAATTATTAATTTACATTTCTTTCAGAATCAAACAACCTTCTGTATGCTAGGAGTATTAAAAACTGAGAACACTTGATTTTTAAAGTATGTTTTTTAACTAAATTACAAAGGTCCAAGTTGAAAATTACCTTATTTTTAATGACTTGAGCATGTCTAATAACATGTAGACTTCAAATCTTGATTAGATTACTATAATCACTATATACAGTATATGTATTAAGATGCATATATATACTGTATATTATAGATTGTCTTTTCATTCACCATTTTAATTGTGTTCACAGGTTCTGCTCTGACTCTGAGCCACCAGAACACCGTGGGTCATGCTGAGTAACAGTGTGTCTACACACAGAAATAAAATGGTGTGTGAATCATCAAAACACCTACATTAAAATACAGCTAGCAGTAAAAAAAATCTT
The DNA here is from genome assembly GCA_038048925.1 of Garcialebias charrua. Classification (NCBI taxonomy): domain Eukaryota; kingdom Metazoa; phylum Chordata; class Actinopteri; order Cyprinodontiformes; family Rivulidae; genus Garcialebias; species Garcialebias charrua. Next base: position 15,297 of record JBBPBX010066384.1, on the reverse strand, counting down.
AAAGTTAAAGCATGTGGTTTCATCATAAACACCAACTCCTGAACTTGGAGCATCTTCTGATGGACTCAGTGTGATCACTGCTGCCTGGAGAAAGTTCCCTCACAGATACAAGACATGCAGCATCCAGCAGCTGGAGGCAGGAGATGAAGTTTACCTGCAGAAGCATCACCCACTCTGCACAGGTGCATAATCAAACCACTGTGACCTTGTGTGGACCACACAGACATGGCTGGACGTCTACAGAAAGCATGAAGCTTCCTAAAGATATTTCTCAGAGCTTGTACTTCAAGGGAGACATAATTATGTAAAACATGCTGTTGACTTATATTTGCACATTTTTGTGTGTTTTCTATAAAATGTATTAACTCACACGTTCATCACATTTACTGGAAATGTTTAATTACATCAAATGTTTACTTCAAAATGGATCTGTTTCATTTCAAATTCAAACAATGACAACAATACGGCAAAGCAATGAAGTCCTGTATAGTACCTGACTTTTTTTGTGTCACCCCTAAGAAATTCTTTGTCTAGCTGTTTTTTATTCAGCTCTGACCTGAGCTCCCTGTTTTCCTGTAAGAGACGATTAATTTCTGCTCTTCTTTGTTCGCACAACTGACATTCTGTTTGTCGCCTTTTTGCTGCTGGTTCATCTTCCTCCTCCCCATCTGCAGCGACAGTGATGTCCTCTCGTGGGGTTTCCATCGCAGACTCCACAACTTGCTCATGCTCCTCTTCAGCAGCCTCCACAAGCTGTGTGTGCTCATCTCCAGTAGCCTCCACAAGCTGTGTGTGCTCATCTTCTGCTGCCACTACCACTTGTTGGTGCTCATCTCCAGTAGCCTCCACAAGCTGTGTGTGCTCATCTTCTGCTGCCACTACCACTTGTTGGTGCTCATCTCCAGTAGCCTCCACAAGCTGTGTGTGCTCATCTTCTGCTGCCTCCACCACCTGTTGGTGCTCATCTCCTGCTGCCTCCACCACCTGCTGATGATCATCTCCTGCTGCCACCACCACTGGTTGTTGCTCATCTCCTGCTGCCTCCACTGCTTGTTGATTTTGCCTTTCCATCACTTCCTGGCCTTCATCTTCCCCTTGTGCTCTGCTGTAACGTCTCTTTCACCTCGGAGTGTCCCAAGTGCAGTGTTGGAGCCCAGTCGGGATTTGACTCATCCATCTCATAAGAAGATTTGCCTTGAAGAGAACGCAGATCAGTAATATAATTATTGCCAGAAAACATTACTGTCATCCATCTAGTATATTATTTTTTTAGTTGAAATTACTGAAGTTCCATTGGTAGATTACCTTATTTTAATGGTGATGTATAAATGTCATAACAATGTACTACCCTTAAATATTCAGACACATTTTGTTAAAAGATGAAGCGCTTTAATGTGTAATATGTTGAAATTTGAAAATTGAGATGAGTTACTCATTTTTTGTTACTTATAGATTATTCTTTGAATAGATTGTTTGGAAAAGGGGCAGATATAATAAGATAGTTTCTTCTTTCTGCTGCCTTTCATTTTATATTTTCTTTTTTTTGTCTTTGTTGGGTATTTATTTTGATAAAATGAATAAAGAAATAAATTAATAATAAAAAACAATATGCTACAGTCAATGTGACAACACAATCAACTTTAAACAGTTTATTTTAAAATAACACAGATGTCCGACCTAAACTTGGTTGACCCACTATGCACTGAACTCGACCAAAACATGATACACCTTGACAAAATGGCACAACTCCAGTAAACTGATTTAAAATACTCACCTGAATGGAAATGTCTGGAACAAACAAGCATGTATCTTGTGATGTTGGAGAACGTTACATCAGGACGTCTCACTGCTGATATCCATGCCTCCTTTTTGTTATGGCCGACACAAGCTCGCCCTCGCGTTGTTTCCAGGTAGGGAAACTATAAAACGAGAGTCCGTTTTCTATTTTTTTACCTTTTCTGTCGTGTGAACGGACATTGCATCCTATTACACAGCAATTTAGGACCATTGCTAAGCTGTTGAAACCTGATTCGAACAAAATACGAGCAAGGCAGGAAAAATGGCGGATCGACAAAAAACTACAAAAAAAACTACCCACAATGCTGTGCGCGGTGGACCAGTGACGTCACGCTCCAAAGCTCTATAGAGAGAGAGTTATGACACTCCCATTGACTCCCATAGAAAGAATGGAATGCGGAAGTCACATGGGTCATGTAGCGGCTAACTCCCAATTTACACTACATGCGTTCCGGCTCCGCTCCGCTCCGGTCCGACCTCCGTAGCAAATACGCACCCATTATAATCAATGAGAGCGTTTACACTGGCTTCGCACGGCGGCGGCGAGCGGACGGCAGTCCGTCAAAATTAGATCCAATCCTATTTCTGCCGGACGCCGGAGCTATGCCGGAGTCAACTTTTAAAGATTACGTCGCACCAACAGGAAAAGGAACGAGCACAACATCCGTATTTACAAAATAAAATCACCACGGGCGGACTAATCCTAGCTCTACAGTATACGGATTTATTTGTACAAAAATTCTGTCATTTATGACTACGCCTACAAACGCAATACAAGAAAAAAAAAGTATTTTATTCTGAAATGTAATAAATCACGTCCTGTCGCTCAAACCATGTCCTGTCGCTCATTTACGAGAGAAGATCAAGGCAGACGCAACAATGGATGAGGAGAGACTTATTGTGGAAGTTGAGAATTACACTATATTATATGACACCAGTCATCCTTTTTATAAAGACACCGTTAGAAAGGATAACGCATGGGCAGAAATTGCCAAAGTTTTGGGAGTGTCTGGTTCTGACTTCCTTATTTATCACTTGATTTATCGCGCGATCTTGCAATTCCCGCGCATGCGTCTCGGAGCGGCGCATCCAGGCGGACCGGAGCAGAGGTAGTGTAAACTGGACTTGAAACACTCAGCTGCGACCTGCGGAGCGGAGCCGGAACGCATGTAGTGTAAATTGGGGGTAATAGTGACAAACAGCCCCAGTTCTACCATTAAACGCAGTGCATTCTCCGTGTTTTCTCCGGTAAGTTGGTGAAAATAAAGCATATTTTTGCCACTTTGAGGCATTAGCTGACTGTTCTGACCACAATTTATCAACAGTAATATTTCATGTCGCCAACTTTTTGTTAATTAAACATGTTAAATTGCTAGTTGTGTGTTAACTACAGCTAGCTCTGCTATCATGATGGTTTAACTGGGTCTATTTCTGTCTAATTCATTGTTTTAAAATATCCATTACAGCTTAAATTTTCACAAGGTTATATTTTTATTTTTTATGATAATTCCAGAAAATACTTACCTGTAGCCTTTTTTCTGAGAGATTGATGTGGTTTAATTTAGTTCAAATTATAGATCCTTTATCAAAGACTGCAGCATAAATTGTGACATTATCATTAAAGAAAAATGTGATCGTGGAGATGAGTAAATTGTTTGCTGCTATTCTTAGTCTCAGCCTGATGAACCTGCTGGTTATTTTTCTTTGCACATCATGACATGAAGGAAGAATGCTTTCTAATAGACTTGCTTCTCTCCATAGAGTATCCATGGTGTTGGGGAGCTCCAAGAAGGATTGAATGGTCCTTGTTGGCTTTCAACTTTTCTGGACCAGACTGAAGGCTTCATGTGATGGCCGACACAGGACTCCTGGTTTGTATTCCTTCCGTGTCAGTAAGGTACCATGCTCTCCTTCCAGAGTCTCATCATTTTGCTTAATTGAACTTGAGCATCCATCACAGATGTTGGAATGTTTGATGACTTTATTTACTATGTATCCTGTAAGATATACAGAATACAGGTTTCACTGTTAATGAAATCAGAAGGACCTGTGTTTCTAATCAGCTGCTCCACACTTATGCCAGGACTGTGAAATGTTCTCCTTAATGTCCAGGAACTCTGCCAGAAGACACGGGGTGGCGAGAGGACATCAGATCAAACCAGTGGTTCACCTGCTCCAGAAACCAGGCTGTTGTCAAGTTGGAGGGACGTCGCTGCTCCTGCTCCACCATATATTTCAGACCTGCACTTGCTGACTTGCTGAAAACATGCATTGCAGGCTCCACCTTCATTTTCTTAAAATGACTTGGCTGAAGAGTTTTTTGTGAGATTTGGTGCAATTTTCAAAGGCATTTCTTCCTGAAAATCAACCATATCTTTCATTGGACCCAGTGAAACTTCATTGTGTTGAAGTCCCTCTTTTAGCACAATGTCTGGTGGAATTATAAAAGTCTGTCCACGAACCAGGGCACTCTTCAAATTCTTTACCAGATGTGGGACATCTGGCATGAAGTAAAGCCTTTTATCTGGTCTTGCTGGGTGTTGGACAGATGTTTTGTTGTGGCCCACTCCAAATGCCCGCCACATCGCTCTGTTAGCACTGCCCATGTCAGTAGTGATGTTTAGCACGAGAAGGCCTATGGAAGCTGCTCTTTCAATGATTTCTAGAATGATTGGCTTATAATTTGCCCCATTGGTAGAATTGCCACTGAAATGGTAAGACACCACTTGCTTCCATCTTGTTGTGCTTCCTGTATGTAATTAATAAATAGTATAAATATTTTGAGCCCTGATTGAAAATGTTTGTGCAGATTAAACTTGCAGCACTCAGTTTGTGTTGTTGTGATGATGGTGATGTTGCTCCTGCTGACTGATATGATGTAATTAATAAACAATAGTAGTAAATGTACTTCATTAAAGCTTGTTTTACATTTTACATATTTTATAATTGTTTTGTAATTTATTTTTGCACAATTAACACTTATTTTGTCATCTGTTATGATTATAACTAGAAACTGTTTCATTTAAATTAACATTTTAATCAGTGAATTACAATTTTACAGTAGTAGTCAGGCTACAAGCACAATCAACTCTGTTATCCAGGTACTTGGTTGCTATAAAAAATACAAATAGAACAATTATATAATGTGCAGAAATGAAGACTTCATCCCAGATCTAAAGTAAGCTGGAGCAGATACTGATGGCATGGAGGACAAGGTGGAGAATTCTCATGCACAGAACATCAGAAATAGCTTTATAATAAGTGTTACTCTATTTTCTTCTTTTTTTTTTTTACATGTGTAACATTATAAAACACTGTTGAAATGGCTATATTGATCATTGTATTGCATAGACATTTTTTTTCCAAACAAATGTGTTTACAGTCTTGTTTCACTGTAATGATAAATGCATCTGCCACGTCTAAAAATGCTTTAAAAAAACGCGTAGTCGGTGAAATAATCAACAATCATTCAAGTAATCAGTTTGTTACTGCTCAACAATTACTGAAAGACACCGGATAAAGTAAGAAAAGTCGATCTTTGTATTCTGTTGCGCCAGTAGCTGCTCAAACTGACTGACAGCGACGAGCTGCTTGGAACTACTGAGAGCTACATGAACCACGTGACCGCCTATCGGCGAGTTCAAAGAGTATCGCAACTCTCTCTCTATAGGGCTCTGGATGGGTCCACGAGACGAGACAAGACTTTAACATTATAGTTAGGTGTGAGAATTGGTGTGTGTTGCTTGTCACCTCTGTGTCTTTCCGGCTCCTACACACTCGTCCTCCACCCCAGTGCCCAGTGGTCCCCAACCTTTTTTGCACCACGGACCAGTTTAAAGTCAGACTATATTTTCATGGACCGGGTGGGGCTGGGGTTGGGGGGTGGGGGTTGGGGAGTCTGAAGGTCCTACCCCAGATAATGGTATTTCAAAATATTGTAAAAGACAACGATGAAGTTCATGATGAAAATGAAATTGTAAATGGATTTAATCAATATTTTGTGAATGTTGGATCAAGCCTTGCAGCTAAAATACCAAAAGTAGATAATAATGTGAGCCATTCAATTACAGGTTGTGCAAACAGTATTCTTCTAAATGGAACTAACAAAGAGGAAATAATGAATGTAGTAAAAAATCTTACAGACAAGAGATCAAAAGACTGGGTGGACATGGATATGATGTTTGTAAAGGACATAATGAGCCATGTTATTGAGCCGTTTACATATATATGTAATTTATCATTTTCAACAGGAATATTTCCAGATAATATGAAAGTAGCTAAGGTAGTTCCTCTTTTTAAAAATGGTGATAAATGTGTGTTCAACAATTATAGACCTATATCCTTGTTACCACAGTTTTCAAAAATTCTTGAAAAACTATTTGTGAACAGACTAGATCAATTTATAGATAAACAAAATATTCTAAGCAACAGTCAGTATGGGTTCAGAGCAAAAAACTCTACATCAATGGCTCTCATGGAATTAATGGAACAAATAACTACTGCTGTCGATCAAAAACAATATTGTGTCAGTATTTTTGTTGATTTAAAAAAAGCATTCGATACTATTGATCACACCATTCTCCTTGAAAAATTGAACAAATATGGTATTAGAGGACCAGCATTACAGTGGGTATCTAGCTATTTAAAAGATAGGAAACAATTTGTACAAATAAATGATGTAAGATCTGACCTCTGTAATATCACATGTGGAGTTCCCCAAGGCTCTGTACTTGGACCAAAGCTATTTATTTTATATGTGAATGACTTGGTAAATGTGTCAGGACTCCTTAAATGTGTACTTTTTGCTGATGATACCACTTTTTTCTGTTTAGGTGAAGATGTAGAACAAATGTTGGAATTGATAAAGACAGAATTTGTCAAGATACAAACTTGGTTTAAAATCAATAAATTATCATTAAATCTAGAAAAAACTAATTACATGATATTCAGTAATAAAAAGAAAACTGTTGATGTTCCACTCAAAATTGAGGGTGTTGAGATTTGTAGAGTGAGTGAGGTGAAGTTTTTGGGTGTTATCATTGATGACAAACTGACATGGAAACAACACATAAATTCTGTAAGAATAAAAATAGCTAAATCTATTGCAGTACTGTACAAAGTCAGAGACTTATTGAATGATAAAGCTCTGTATTTGTTGTATAACACAATCATTGTTCCACACTTAATCTATTGTATTGATGTTTGGGGGAAAGCGTGTAAAACAATCACAAAGCCTATTTTTGTATTACAGAAAAGAGCTGTAAGAGTTATCACTAGAAAACATTACCGTCATCCATCTAGTACATTATTTTATCAACTGAAGTTATTGAAGTTCCATGATTTGGTAGATTATAATATTTTATCAGTTATGTATAGGGCTAATGCATTACCTTTAAATATCCAAATGCATTTTGTTAAAAGACAAAGTTGTTATAATCTTAAGGGGACAGAGATGTTTGTAAAACCACAATTCAGAACTAGTTTGAAGGGACGTTCTACCTCAATCCAGGGAATTAGATTATGGAATGGCTTGGAGAATGTAGTTAAAAATGCCAAGTCAATGTTTACATTTAAGAAAATGATCAAAATGAATTTGTTAAAAAAAAAAATGAAATGACGTAATGTGTATTGTATTAGTTAGAAAATTAGAAAGAGTTAGTCATTTTGTACTGTTGGTGGAAGATTATTATTGTTTAATCTGATTGTTTGAAAAAAGGGGCAGATATAATAAGATTTATTCTTCTTTCTGCTACCTTTCATTTTTTTATATTTTGTACGTTATCATTTATGGGATTGCCTTGTATTGTGTTTCTTTTGTAAAAAAAATGAACAAATTTAATAAACATAAAAATAATTTTGTCAAAAATGTTGATACAGAAATAAAGAATTTTCTCTTCTCTATATTTCTTATTCATCATTCAGCAGAAATGAAATAATTTTAATCTTTTTTGAAAACAGGTTGTTAATGAAAATGTTCTAATCTAATTGGTCTGCTGCCTTCATACATCTCCTCCTACATGTCTCTGCGTGAGTGCAGCTACAGCGTGCACTCTCAGGACATGATTACCTGCAGTGTTCCGTCAGTGAGGACTGGACTTGGCAAAAGGACCTTCTCCTACTCCGCTCCTGCTTCCTGGAATATTTTACAAAAAGATCTGAAGATCTCAACCTTAACTTCTTGAAATGGTTTTAAGAATCTGTTGGACTCCTGTCAAAAACCAATGCAGACATGTTCCTGTTTTTTATTTTCTACCTTTGCCTTATAATCTGTCTGTTTTGCTACTTGATATCTTTGTTTTAACTTGTTAAAAAACAATCTGTATTTCTCTTATGTTTGTCTATTGTTGATTGTCCAAGGAAAATATACTGTTGCTGTTGTCATCATTCTTTAGTTTGTAGACAGGTCCCTCTTGTAAATGAGTCCTCGAGGCTCAATGAGATTAACCTGCCTAAATAAAGGTTGAATGGAAATTTTAGTGTAGTGTGAAAACCAGGGGCGGCCAGCCAATAGGGGGCGCTAGGGCGCCGCCCCACTAGAACTTCTGGACCATTTTTCATAGAAGACTTTAAAAAAAATTATAAAAATGAAATAATAAAATAAAATTTGTTCGAAATATATGCATATATGTTTTTAGTTGTGTAGGATAAATATTTTATGAGTAATGATGAGTTATATTGTTTGTTTCAAAAAACGTTTTCTGATTGATGACGTATTTCCTGTTTGGTGGCGCTCTGAACTTATCCATTGACTCTCGTTATAACTTCCGCATGCACAGTTATTCCACAACGTTACAAATCTATGGGACTCTTCAGGGTGCAGTNATCTACTGACAAACTGATGTTAGACAAAGTAATCTCTGAAAAAAACTATAGTCCCCTTGCTTCTCTATCAGCATTTATAAAAACACTAAAAACACAGAGTGACCCGCCATTTTCCAGCCAATAAAAACAGAGTTTGTAACCAGCCAATAAAAGCAGAGCTTGAATTTGAATCAGCCAATAAAAACAGAGCTTGAATTTGAACTTCAGCAGAGCCTCCCCCTCAGAGCCTGAGGGGGAGGGATCAGAATGCTTTGCCTGTTGAAAATTTTTCAAAGTTCTGAGCTCTGCAGAAAGTTACACATAGCACCTTTAAAAATTATACAGGACTTCCTTGCTTTGCCATCTTGTCATCATTGTTTAACACTGTTAGACATTTTCTGCCAGCATTAAAAAAACTCACAATTTCAATGGTTCTACTAACATTAATCCATCTTGTTCAACATCTTTGCCATCTTTTTAATGTGTCACACAAAACTTTGTCAAATACTGTGCCTTTCTTTTCTCTTGAAGGGATGGACGTGCATCATATGACTTTAAACGAGGCTTAAAGAATTTTCTTTTTAAGCGAGCCTACTCTGCCTCTGCATGACTTCATCTTAGATCTTAGTTGATAATTATCAATATTTTTAATTGATTTTATTATTGATTTTTGTTGTTTTATCATTGATTTTACTTGATTTTATCACTTGTTTTTATTTGATCTTTGATTTTAGTTGCACTTTGTAGCACTTTGATATTTTTGTTAATGAAAAGTGTGTTATAAATTAAATTCATTATTATTATTATTATTATCAAGCTCATTACAGAAGCTGTGATCTTCTCTCAAATTATTACCCGGGAACGTTGTGTTAGCTGACAGAGGCTTTGATATTAAAGACAATGTGAGAGTCAAGGTCAATGTTCTTTATTGTCATTCACATCACATGTTGTACGTGAGGTGGAACAAAACTGTGTACACATGGTCCCAGTTACAGCCAACAAAAGTATAAATGAATGATGTGCTGAGGTTAAAATCCCATCATTCACTAAAAAGAGAAGTCATCTGGATGCTAAGGATGTTGAAAACACATGAACACACCTTAGAGTTCATGTAAATGGTAAATGGAGCTTATTTATATAGCGCTTTCTAGCCCCCTGTGAGGAGCCCCAAAGTGCTTTACAATACCAGCCATCCACCCATTCATACACACATTCATACACCGGTAGTGGTAGCCTGCCTTTCAAGGCGCCATCCAGACCTACCGGGAGCAACTCGGGGTTAAGTGTCTTACCTAGGGACACAACGACACATGGTGAGCGGACGCGGGATTCAAACCTCCAAGCTTCCGATCAGGGGTCGACTGCCATTACCACTGTGCCACGGCCGTTTCATGTGGAAAGAGTGACTGGTTGCATGAAAAACAAATACAAAATGTTACACAGAACTACACCAGTTAACTACTGTATACTGGTGCTTACATGTGAAAGTGAAGAGGTGACACTTCTTCAGATTGTGTGTGTGTGCTGCAGTTAAGTGAACATGTGTTCTAGTGGTTGTAATCTAATGCTAATGAAACCTGCAGATGCTGCTATTGATGTATGTAAAATGTAGACTGGAGAAAAATGATATTTGCTGCACTCATTGTTTTGAAATATTTTTACAGTTGAATAATAACATAAGTGGTTGTTTTTTTCACATTTAATAAAAATTCATGTGGTAAACATTCATGAAACATTTGGTTCATCAAACCATCAGCCTGTCATCAGCCAACTGGTTGATCCACTGTGGGAGGGTGCTATTTATAAGACTGAGCTGAACACAGCTCAGACTGAGGAAGTCTTTTGGATGAAAGACGAAACGTTTCTACAGGTTTTTTGCTTTGTTTTGTTTTGTTTGTTGAATGTCCAGAGGACCAGACTTAGCTTTTTTGGATTTTTCTACCTGGATTATTGAGCATGCATCAGAGTATTTGGTTAATCACTTCAGGTAACATGTAAACATGATGAAATTGATCACATTTGTAGTAACCATTTGATGTATTAACATATTTCATTAACAGGGATTAACCTGTCCAAATAAAGGTTGAATTAATGGATTTCAGGTAAGAAATAAACATTTAATGAAACATTTAATGTCTTATAAAAGCAAACTCATGGAAGTTGCTGCTGCAATCTGATTCTTTTAATAAGCCATGTAACTTTCTATGACCCCAGATCTATAACAGGTATAGTACTGGTGTGTGGCCATAGTGCGCACTCCTGATGTTGCTCATAGTGGTCCTCAGTGTGCTCAGAGAGCTTGTGTGTATGCCCAGACACATGAAATATTAGAGGGAACATTGCCTGGCAGTGCTGCTGAGTGCACCTGATCAGCATTCCACCACACATTACCTGTGTGGGTATGTGCTCCTGTTTCACTTCAAGTTGGCTGGTTCGGACTCGGTGGTTTTAACTGATTTTATTTTGACTGCCAGTGACCAGTGTTGTATTATCCAATGAAAGTTATGACAGAATTGTTTCCTTTCCTCCTGGGCGGTATGTATATTTTACCTTTGCACAGCTACATTTTTTGCATTATGCTGATTGATCTGTTTTTGTTCATGCAGTAGTGACTGGCATGTGATTCACCGTCGCAGAGTGTGTGACTTTCTCCTCTCCTCAAGTGGTGTGATAAGCAGAAGTGGTATGTACACTCTGTTTCTCCTTCATATTTGACTGAGCTACTACAATACTACACTCCCTCCCGTTCTCTCAGATCTGCTGACCAGCAGCTTCTGAGGATTCCAAAAACTAGACTTAAGCTCAGAGGTGACCGTGCTTTTTCAGTGATTGCCCCTAAACTCTGGAATGACCTTCCGAGTGACATAAGACAAGCCTCGTCCATTGTAGTTTTTAAGTCTCTTCTTAAAACTCATCTCTTCTCTTTGGCTTTTGACGCGATCCGAGATGTTTGATTTTGTTTTATTGTGTGAAACTTTACTATTTTAATGCTAGTCTTTTATCTGACCTTTTTAATTTTGTACTGTATTTTATTTTTGTACTGTATTTTATGTTTGTGTACAGCACTTTGGTCTCACGGTTTTATAAAGTGCTTTAGAAATAAAGTTGGTATGGTATGGTATGGTATGTTTTCTGCCATCCATCCAATTTAAAAAAACTTTTGTATATTATTTGTGTTGCAGAAACAGACCTCTCAGTCAGCCAGTCCTATAATCCCACAGACCCAGTCCCTGCTGCTTTGTGCTGTTTTGTTCTGCTATGGCCTGCTTTGTTTCTCTGCTTCGCTCGTCGTTTTAGTACAGCTTTTAATAGTTTTAACTTTTTTTTTAATTACTTCCTTTAGTTTGTTGCTTCGGGTGAGCTGGTTCAGTCAAATCCCGGCTCTGTCCTTCCTCTGCTCGGGCCTGCCTTGGTGGGCTTTTACAGCCTGCTTGAGTCACCACAATCAGGCAGTGTCTTACCTGAGAGAAGATTAGCTGACCTAAAAACTGGGGCCATTTTTGATTAGTTGTATATTGAAGGATGAAGGTGGCCGTCCAGAGTCTGGTGTTGGTTCACTTGTGTTGTGTGCTGTGGGGGACAGGTCCCTTCCACTCGTGTGCATCACAGCTTTTGGTTGAATTTCTGTGTTTGTGTTTTCCTGGACCATCCTTTTGTTTTTTAGTTGACTGACCATTGTAAAGCCTCAGCCTTGACTGAACATTTATTTTGTTAAGCATCACTACTGCCTCCATTAAAGGAATTAGTTTTAACAGTGTTTTAGTCAATTTTGTATTGTATCTTGGAACACCATCTCCCGCTTACTTTGTAAACAAGCCTAAGTGCCATTTGGGTATATAAATTATTTCCTTTGGTGAAAGTCCTAAGGTGGCATTGCTGTAGCTTAAAATAAATCATATTCCCAAGCTTGCCACATAAAGACATAAAAGTGGAGAACAAGCAACAGTGTGATGGGTGACCGATGCTCAATTACGTTTTAGGGGAGCAAAGGTTAGGCCACATGTTGTCTGATTGAATCAAAAGACTGAAGGTCATTTTGATTAAAAAAGGCTGATTTCAGCAGGAATGTCCATGAACACAGTTTATCACAAATGTTGTGTATTTGTCTATGTCAGTAGTTACAGACTGATCAGGCTCTTAGATGTTCACATTGATAGACCAAATGTAAGTTATCTGGTAAGTACTCTGTAAGTAAAGTACCCTGTATCTTTGGCTTTGCTTTACTGGCTTCCAAATTAATTGTAATATTATTTTGTATGTTTTTAAGTCTTTCAATAGTTCTGCCCCCTTATTTATCTGAACTATTGCAGACATATGTACCACAGCACTCTTTCAGGACAGCAGATCAGATAGTTTTACTACCAAGGATGTGATGCAAGCTCAGAGGTGATCGAGGTTTTTCTGTTGGAGGGCCAAACTGAGGAATGGTTTGCCACTGCATGTTAGGAAAGCTTCTTCACATAGAGTTTTTAAGTCTTGTTTAAAATTCATATATATTTCCTGACCTTCAACCCAGTGTGAGATTATTTTAAACTTATTATGCTTTTATTAAGTTGTTTTAACCGTTTCTTAGGTTTCCTTCTGTAGATAAATGCATTTTAGTTTCCTCTGCTTGTTTGTTTGTTTCATTGTAATATTATTTGCTTAGCCTTGTTGCTGCTTTTAAAGTGCTAATCAACAAAGTGGTATGGTATGGTATGGTATCCTTTACGTACCCCACTGACACTTTGCCATTGATATGTGTGACTCCACTCGGCTCTTGTCTTATCAGTTCTTCTCAGGTGTAGGTGAATTGCCACTGTGACTTGTTTCCCTGCTCAACGTGCGAGATCATCAATGCAAAGTGTGCAGGCATCGTAACTGTAATCTGGTTTAAATTTTATTTTTTTTAACCTTAAAAGTCCAGTTGTAGCCATAAAGTGCCATCATCTCTAACATCTCACAGTATATATATGTTTTTTGTAGTACTGTCCAGCTCATGTATACTGGTACCCACCTGTACTCAGCCCATAAACTGGGCTGTGTAGGGGTGGGCAGTGCCTAATTTGAACTGAATCTGGTTTAAAAAAAAAATTTTTTTTACCTTAAAAGTCCAGTTGTAGCCATAAAGTGCCATCATCTCTAACATCTCACAGTATATATATGTTTTTTGTAGTACTGTCCAGCTCATGTATACTGGTACCCACCTGTACTCAGCCCATAAACTGGGCTGTGTAGGGGTGGGCAGTGCCTAATTTGAACTGAATCCTGCCGGAACAAAATCCAGGAACTCTCTTTTTTGACAGGGTGCATTCCGGTAACTGTTTACTAGGATCCGTCTTGGATTCGTTAACTCTTAGGCTTATTAATAATAAATTTCAGAACAAATATGACTGCTTTGAATGAATAAAACTTATATTAGAAATGTAAACTGAAAATAATCGTATGAGCACTAATTTTAAGCACAACAGCTTATGATCTGCCTCTTCAAGTGAAGCATTTCCGTGTCTATTCTTAAAGTAATCTCCACCGCTAAAAGACTGGTGGGGGTAAGTGCCGAATAGACAGTCCCTCCAGCGTGTCCTAGGTCTTCCTCTGGGTCTCCTCCCGGTGGGACATGCCCAGAACACATTACCAGGGAGGCAACCAGGAGGCATCCTAACCAGATGCCCGAGCCACCTCAACTGGCTCCTCTCAATGTGGTGAAGCAGCAGCTCTACTCCGAGTCCCTCCCGGATGACCGAGCTTCTCACCCTATCTCTAAGGGAGAGCCCAGACACCCTGAGGAGAAAACTCATTTCAGCCACTTGTATCCATGATCTCACTCTTTTGGTCACAACCCAAAGCTCATGACCATAGATGAGGGTAGGAACGTAGATAGGCCGCTAAATTGAGAGCTTCGCTTTTTGACTCAGCTCTCTCTTCACTACGACAGACCAGTACAATGCCCGCTTCACTGCCGATGCTGCACCTATCTGCCTATCGATTTCACGTTCCATTTTTCCCTCATTCGTGAACAAGACCCCGAGATACTTGAACTCCTCCACTTGGGGCAGGACCTCCTCCCTGACCTGGAGAGCACTCTACTCTTTTCCGGCTCAAGACCATGGCCTCGGATTTGGAGGAACTTATCCTCATCTTGGCCGCTCACACTCAGCCTCAAACCGCTCCAGTGAAAGCTGTAGATCACGAACTGATGAAGTGAATAGGACCATATCATCTGCAAAAAACAGAGAAGCGATCCTAAGGCCACCAAAACAGATCTCCTCAACACCTTGGCTGCGCCTAGAAATTCTGTCCATAAAAATTATGAACAGAATCGTTGACAAAGGGTAGCCTTGACCGAGTCCAACTCTCACAGGGAATGAGCCTGACTTACTGCCGGCAATGCGGACCAAGCTCTGACACCGGTCGTACAGGGACCTAACAACCTTAATCAAAGGGCCTTCCCACTAAACAGTAGACGTCCAGGGGACGTCGAGGTGACGTCTATATAGAGCCCGTTGGTCGAAGACCAATTCTAGACGTCGCCCCGACGTGCAAACAAGGTCTTTTTTTGACGTCTAAATATGACCGCATTTGTACGTCATATGAACGTCAGTTTTGGAGATGATCTGGACCATGTTCACAGAGTTAAACTTTTAGGACTATAAAAGTGCAGTTAGACAATTGATTTATTAAGAATGTTGTTTTTTAATATCATTTTAATGCATTTCCTCA
>JBBPBX010066383.1:8129-19682 GCA_038048925.1 Garcialebias charrua | reverse complement strand
TATATATATAAATATATATATATTTGTGTGTGTGTGTATATACCTGTATATGTATGTGAATGTTTCTGTTCAGAGCCCTGAGATGACTTATGTTGTGACTTGGTGCTATATAAATAAACTGAATTGTTAAAAGTTGTTTATCAATTGATTTGGCCATCATCTATAATAAATAGTTTGAGAATTTTTCCTGATTAAATATTTGCTTGGGGGGTAGTTTGTGTGAGTGCTTGTATTGATGGGTAGTTTAAATGTCTACTGGTTTACAGTAGAAGTATCTTTAGTATCAGTGGACATCATTAGTGGACTCAGATAAGGTGTTTGTAGGGAAGCTTGTACTTTCTGTGTATGTGTTGGAGAGTGGGGCGAATGAGTGTGGAGGCAAGTGTACCAGCCAAGATAAAAATCGACCAGTTCTGGTCACAAGCTGATGAACTGGGGCCTCATGTATCAACCGTGCGTGCGCACAAAAACATTGCGCACGTCACTTTCCACGCAAAACCCCGTATGTATCAAAACTGAAATGAACGTGAATATCTGCGCATCCACGTACATTTCCACGCCAGCTCCCCTGCTTGCGTACGCACGTTTCTGTGGTTCTTGTTCCTTTGGCGACACTTACAGGTGCTTCTGAGAAACTGAAGCCCCACAGTCTCTTCCTCCTCATGATTCTACTTTTGATCTTAGTTGATACTGTTGTTGATTTTAACTGTTTTATTATTTGTTTTATCGACATTTAATTCTGTTGCACTTTGTAGCACTTTGAGATTTCCATTAATGAAAGGTGCGTTATAAATTGAATTCATTATTATTATTATTATTATTATTATTATTATTATTATTATTATTATTACTATTAACTGTTCATGATGTGAAAATGATTAATATTCCCACCAAACACACGATTAACAAGTACATCCACATGGACGCGCAAAGTTGTGCAAAAAATAAATGTAACAGGAACGGATACATTCAGCCTTACTGGAGGATATAGATAGTGTAACACGCAGAGCATTTATTTATAAACAGATATAATTCTCTGATCTAGGATATGGCTTATCAGCCGTTTTCAGAAATAATCATTTTTCAGTTTGGCACTGCTGCGCACTGGCGCAACACAGGGGCCGCGCATCACGCGTGCACGTGCAGAAACTGGGGTTCCACAGGAGCTTAGAGGGAGCTGGCAGGTCGATCAGGGCTGTGCCAGTCCAGTCCACACAAAGCCGATTCATGTCCAATGGAATGGTCTCATCCATATGATCCCAAAGGCTGAGTTATGGTCGCGCTTTGAGCGCGCGTGCACCCTCGCCGGTGTTACACGGCAGTGGAGGTGTGTCATTATCTGTGTTTATTGTAGATGTCTCCAAAATGACACGTGAAAGTACACCATTTATAACTTGTATGGGAGTAAAAGCTTCACAGACAAACAGATTGCGCACAAGGCTGCAGCGCGCGCTTTGGAGACTCCAACATCACGTCATGTCATGAAAAGTCTCCACTGAGACGCAGAGACTCGTTTCTTCATATCATCTATTAAATAAACGAAGATCTATGTTCTAGCAAACATCCAAGTAAGTTCCTCTGTGTTTACAGTAATTATGGTAATTAACTCGTGCGCAAAGTTAATATTTTCACTCAGAATGAATGAATGAGCCGGTGGCGCACCTGACAGCAGCGTGCGCGCACACGAATACCGGCACACAATCACTCGTTCTTTGCGTGATGAACACAGTTTATTACTATTCTTACTTGGGATGTTTGTCCTCACTCATATTATATTAAATCCATTGTTTTCCTGAATCTAGAAATGATTTCTGATCGCGCAGGGATCAAACAAACATGTCCTTCACACATGCAGGAAGTAATTTGCATCTGTTTAACATATGTAAATGTAGGCGTGTCAGGGGAGGTGTCTCACGTGCGCTCAGTTCCACGTTCATTGTGATGTACAAAAGGAATGTGCGTGGATACCGGTGTACGCACAGCTTGATAAATCTGGATTTTTTTGTGCGTAGACACTTTTCTGGATTTGACCGTACGTCACTTTTCAGTAAGAAATCCACGCAAGTCTTTGATACATGAGGCCCCTGGTCTGGCACATAACTATTATTCTCTCTCGGCCATTTTAAATGCAAAGGATCAAATGTAGCGAGCACACCCGTGATGAAGATCTGTGAAGCTGACCGTGTTCTTGAACATGTGTGTTTGTGTATGTGGTGACGTGAGATGACGATGCAGGGGAAGGAGCGATGGAGTTAGGAACCTGTGTCTGTACTTGCTTTCCTTACTTGAGCCCTCCGGAGGGGACAGTGTGGCACTTCTTGTGCTCCAGCAGCTGCTCGGGCGTCTTGAGGAACTTGTGGCAAACGTCGCACTCAAACATGCGCGTGATGAGGTGGATCTGAAGGTGGCGCTCGTACATGCTGCGCGTCTTGCACACGAAGTTGCAGAACACGCACTCGAAATCTGAGGAGAGCGGAACAAGAGGGGAGAGCCAGTTCAGACTGGTTTAGACTGGGAGAGCCAGTTCAGACTGGTTTAGACTGGTTCAGACTGGTTTAGACTGGTTTAGACTCTGGATCTTTTCTGAAATGGTCCTGGGGTTGAAGAAGTAGCACAGCTGCTGCAGGAAAATAAAAAAACATACAACTGTAGACTGAAGTTTCCATCCACCCATTCATCTATCCATCCATACATCCATTCATCCATCCATTCATCCATCCATACATTCATCTATCCATCATCCATCCATCTATCCATCCACTCATTCATCTATCCATCCATACATCCGTTCATCCATCCATACATTCATCTATCCATCCATCCATCCATCCATCCATACATTGATCTATCCATCCATCCATCTTTCCATCCACCCACTCAATCATCTATCCATCCATCCATCTATCCATCCACTCATTCATAGGCATGTAACGAGATCTCGTTGTACGAGATCTCGCGATATTAAACTCCCGCGATATCTCTCGTTGAGAGGTAACGTTGTCTCGCGAGACGCTAATGCTAATGCTAGCAGAGCCCCTAGCAAGTCAGCGTCACGGACAGCATGGCTTCGCCGGATGAAGTTGCTATAGAAGACGCCCCAACTACTGATGGAGGGTCCCGGTGCCGCAGACGCCTCTACATTGATGGAGGGTCCCGGCGCTGCCGACGCTGCCCCGAATGTAAAGACACACGCGTAAACACCGGTGTGACCGGTGTTGCCAGATAGAGTCCCACCCACCCAAAGCACTCTTTACCCGCAAAAGTCAGAAGGAAAATCGCGGTGAACCGCCCAATCTGGCAACACTGGTGAGTGACGGCTGCAGATTCAGTGCTGATGCGGATATTTATGTTCAATTTTTGGAAAGTCCTGCGTGAATATCTATTTTTTTAAACAAAGTTGAACGTTCTAAGGTCTAAGGAGATTCAATCAGTAAAATGAAGACATCAGTTGGGTTTGTAATACATGTTAAAACAGAATAAAAGCCTTTTTGCGGCATAAAACCGATCTTTGAAGTTTTCTTGAACTAATATTAAAATCTCGTCTCGTTCTCGCGAACTCTGTAATTTGTCTCGTCTCGAGAGTTTTGTGTATCGTTACACCCCTACTCATTCATCTATCCATCCATCCATCATCCATCCACTCATTCATCTATCCATCCATCCATCTATCCATCCACTCATTCATCTATCCATCCATCATCCATCCACTCATTCATCTATCCATCCATCCATCTATCCATCCACTCATTCATCTATCCATCCATCCATCATCCATCCACTCATTCATCTATCCATCCATCCA
Source organism: Garcialebias charrua (assembly GCA_038048925.1). NCBI lineage: Eukaryota > Metazoa > Chordata > Actinopteri > Cyprinodontiformes > Rivulidae > Garcialebias > Garcialebias charrua. The sequence goes on along the minus strand of JBBPBX010066383.1, from coordinate 15,880 downwards.
TCTATCCATCCACTCATTCATCTATCCATCCACTCATTCATCTATCCATCCATCCATCCATACATCTATCCATCCACTCATTCATCTATCCATCCACTCATTCATCTATCCATCCATACATCCATCTATCCATCCACTCATTCATCTATCCATCCACTCATTCATCTATCCATCCACTCATTCATCTATCCATCCACTCATTCATCTATCCATCCATACATCCATCTATCCATCCACTCATTCATCTACCCATCCACTCATTCATCTATCCATCCACTCATTCATCTATCCATCCACTCATTCATCTATCCATCCATACATCCATCTATCCATCCACTCATTCATCTACCCATCCACTCATTCATCTATCCATCCACTCATTCATCTATCCATCCACTCATTCATCTATCCATCCACTCATTCATCTATCCATCCACTCATTCATCTATCCATCCATACATCCATCTATCCATCCACTCATTCATCTACCCATCCACTCATCCATCTATCCATCCACTCATTCATAGGGGTGTAACGAGATCTCGCGATATTAAACTCCCGCGATATCTTTCGTTGAGAGGTAACGTTGTCTCGCGAGACGCTAATGCTAATGCTAGCAGAGCCCCTAGCAAGTCAGCGTCACGGACAGCATGGCTTCGCCGGATGAAGTTGCTATAGAAGACGCCCCAACTACTGATGGAGGGTGCCGCAGACGCCTCTACATTGATGGAGGGTCCCGGCGCTGCCGACGCTGCCCCGAATGTAAAGACACGCGTGTAAACACCGGTGTGACCGGTGTTGCCAGATAGAGTCCCACCCACCCAAAGCACTCTTTACCCGCAAAAGTCAGAAGGAAAATCGCGGTGAACCGCCCAATCTGGCAACACTGGTGAGTGACGGCTGCAGATTCAGTGCTGATGCGGATATTTATGTTCAATTTTTGGAAAGTCCTGCGTGAATATCTATTTTTTTTAAACAAAGTTGAACGTTCTAAGGTCTAAGGAGATTCAATCAGTAAAATGAAGACATCAGTTGAGTTTGTAATACATGTTAAAACAGAATAAAAGCCTTTTTGCGGCATAAAACCGATCTTTGAAGTTTTCTTGAACTAACATTAAAATCTCGTCTCGTTCTCGCGAACACTGTAATTTGTCTCGTCTCGTCTCGAGTTTTGTGTATCGTTACACCCCTACTCATTCATCTATCCATCCATCCATCCATTCATTCATCTATCCATCCATCCATCCATCTATCCATCCACTCATTCATCTATCCATCTATCCATCCATCCATCATCCATCCACTCATTCATCTATCCATCCATCCATCCATCCATCTATCCATCCACTCATTAATCTATCCATCCATCCATACATCCATCTATCCATCCACTCATTCATCTATCCATCCATCCATACATACATCTATCCATCCACTCATTCATCTATCCATCCATCCATACATACATCTATCCATCCACTCATTCATCTATCCATTCACTCATTCATCTATCCATCCACTCATTCATCTATCCATCCATACATCCATCTATCCATCCACTCATTCATCTATCCATCCATACATCCATCTATCCATCCACACATTCATCTACCCATCCACTCATTCATCTATCCATCCACTCATTCATCTTTCCATCCACTCATTCATCTATCCATCCACTCATTCATCTATCCATCCACTCATTCATCTATCCATCCATCTATCCATCCACTCATTCATCTATCCATCCATACATCCACTCATCCATCCATACATCTATCTATCATCCACTCATTAATCTATCCATCCACTCATTCATCTACCCATCCATACATCCACTCATCCATCCATACATCTATCTATCATCCACTTATTAATCTATCCATCCATCCATCCATCCATCCTCCATCCACTCATTCATCTATCCATCCATCCATCCATCTATCCATCCACTCATTCATCTATCCATCCATCCATCATCCATCCACTCATTCATCTATCCATCCATCCATCCATCCATCTATCCATCCACTCATTCATCTATCCATCCATCCATACATCCATCTATCCATCCACTCATTCATCTATCCATCCATCCATACATACATCTATCCATCCACTCATTCATCTATCCATCTATCCATACATACATCTATCCATCCACTCATTCATCTATCCATTCACTCATTCATCTATCCATCCACTCATTCATCTATCCATCCATACATCCATCTATCCATCCACTCATTCATCTATCCATCCATACATCCATCTATCCATCCACACATTCATCTACCCATCCACTCATTCATCTATCCATCCACTCATTCATCTTTCCATCCACTCATTCATCTATCCATCCACTCATTCATCTATCCATCCACTCATTCATCTATCCATCCATCTATCCATCCACTCATTCATCTATCCATCCATACATCCACTCATCCATCCATACATCTATCTATCATCCACTCATTAATCTATCCATCCACTCATTCATCTACCCATCCATACATCCACTCATCCATCCATACATCTATCTATCATCCACTTATTAATCTATCCATCCATCCATCCATCCATCCATCCACTCATTCATCTATCCATCCATACATCCACTCATCCATCCACCCACTCATTCATCTATCCATCCATCCATCCATCCATCAATCCACCCACGCATTCATGTATCCATCCATTCATCCACTCATTCATATCCATCCATCCATTCATCTACTCATCCATCCATTCATCCACTCATTCATCTATCTATCCATCCACTCATCCATCCATCCACTCATCCATCCATCCATCTATCTATCCATCCATCCATCCACTCAATCATCTATCTAGCATCCATCCATCCACTCATCTGTTGACTCATTTATCCATCCAATCACTCATCCATCCATCCATTCACTCATCTGTTGACTCATTTATCCATCCAACCACTCATCCATCCATCCATTCACTCATCTGTTGACTCATTTATCCATCCAACCACTCATCCATCCATCCATCCTCTCATCTGTTGACTCATTTATCCATCCAACCACTCATCCATTTACTCATTTATCCCTCCAACCCTTCATTCATCCATCCATCCACTCATTCATCCATCCAGCCACTCATCCATCCATTCATCTAGTATGTTTGACTCGCTTCTTCCTTTTTGGGTCACCGGGGTCACTGGTGCCCATGTCCAGCAATCATTGTGTGAGAGGCAGGGGACACCCTGGACAGGTCTCCAGTCCATCACAGGGACACATAAAGACAATGAGACAAACAACCATTCACTCTCTCACTCACACCTAGAGACAATTTAGAGTCACCAATCAGTCTAACATGCATGTTTTTGGTCTGTGGGAGAAAACCCACGCATGCACAGAGAGAACATGCAAACTCCACCCAGAATGGCCCCCAGCCGGGTTTCAGTCTGGCAACCTGCTAGCTGAGAGGTGACCGCTCTACCAACTGAGCTACCGTGCCGCCCATCCACTCATCATGAGCATGAATAACCGTACCTGTATTTTGTTTTGCTATTATTTCAATTACTTAATTGAAAAATATCTTTCCCACCTGACAGCTAATTTTGGGATGATTTAATTTTTTTACAGTACCGTACACAACTTTAAAGAAAGAAGAAGAAGAAAAAAAACGAGAACAGGCACAAGTTTGAATTTATTATTTATTTTCTCTACATAGGATCAAAATTATTAAGTTTATTATTAATTATTACGTTTTTTTTAATTAAAATTTTCATATTTTTAAAATCTGGCCCCTAACAATTCTACTAGCATTATGCCAAGGCCTAATTTTGCACAGATTAAACAGTACGGTACCAACAAATGTTTGAAACAGAGACCTAATACCTCATGACTTAAAATAAACTTCATCTGAGTGTTCAGATTAGAGAACCACATGAAGTTTCTTTACAAAAGGAAAAAACGTAATTAAGTACAGGTGGTCCCCGACTTACGAAGGCATCGACTTATGAAGTTCCGGACTTACGAACAGTAATGTTGTACAGTTAATACAGCACTGGTATGTGTTTTTAGATGAAAGTGTGTTAGCTAACCGTTTGTAAACAAAGTTCTGTGCATGTTTATGAACTAGTATGTACATTTGTGTTGAAAAATGGGTGTTTGGCGCAGCGCTAGCATACATTTTCCGACTTACGAACGAAAATCCGGACTTACAAACGACACGTGTTATGCGTTCCGACATACACATTTTCGAGTTACGAATGATACGTAGGAACGGAACTCGTTCGTAAGTCGGGGACCACCTGTACTCATAATCAGCTTGGGTCAAGTCACAAACAGAAATACGTAAATTAAATTAACATCTAATCCTGTCAATTCTGAATCATGAGTAGTGTTCAGTGACTTTTCTATATTTAATGTGATCATACTTCATCTTATGTTCTCGGAGAACTGCCCTAAGCCCACTTCAGTTTGACCCTGGGTAGGTCCACTACACATTTAATCTTGCTTATGTTAATCATGAACTCAGAATTTTCTGTTGAAGTTTTCATAGCACATTTCTTTTTATCTGCACTTTCCTGACTGGTTTAAACATGACAACAATACAGTAATTTGGAAAAAGACTGTATAGTTTAAAATCTTAAAGTGCACTGTTGTTTGACCACTAATTTAAACCTGAACAATGCTCTTCTTCTGAACTGACGTAGATCTGATCCATTTTAAATGTTAAAGAATCAATAAGTAATACCTTGAGATGTTTTTAAACTTTTGTGGCTTGCGTCATCACGAGTTTAAGTCTGGAAGCCAAGATTTTAAGAACCTTGAGATGATAAAGGGTGTCTGGTTGCTAACTGTGCCCTCAGTTCCTTGCCTTTGTCCGACTTGTCCTCAGGTCCTGATCCTGAGTGACTTCCGGAGCTGGTATGACTGCCTGCAGAGGACGGTGGGGCTAGTAGGTTCTTGAGTTCTTCATTACCGTGGGCGAGGTCTCCTCCCTCTGAGCTGTTGAGCGAATCGCTGAGGGCTGAGAGAGATGACGAGGTGCTCTTGGTCTCACTGAGGGGACTTCTTGAGTTCAAACCTGGACACAACAGAGAAAGCAGCAGAAAAAATACTAAATACATTAGTCAGGGACTATTGGTCCAGGCTTATGGATGTTTTTATCTACTATGGCTGAGAATGTTAATTGCCCATGAACCATATTTTGGAGTTAGCAGAGTTATTTTCTCTCTCAGAGAGAGTTGAATGAAGAACTGATTTGATCCTGCATGTGCAGCTGGATGGCCGAGGTCATCAGTGCCTGCCTGTGAGCTGTGAGGGTTGATGAGCTTAGAAAAACAAGCTTCACACGCTGCCCATGACAGATTCTCATGACTGGGCTCCATACATATAGAACTTCTGTACATCTGTGTAACCTGTTGTGAAAAGTCCGCCCTCGATAGTAAAACCAGTAAAAAATCTTCTCGAGTCCTCGAGCGTGGCTTCTTTGAGTACGTAAACTGAACAGACAACATTTTTATCCAATATGAGAAAACAGTAGTGGTGGTAGGCATCCACATAAACTTTAATTCTCCATCCATCCGTTATCTTTACCCGCTTCTTCCTTTGCGGGTTGCAGGGGTCACTGGTGCCAATGTCCAACTGTCACTGTGCGAGAGGCGGGGGCCACCCTGGACAGGTCTCCAGTCCATCACAGGGACACATAATGCTCAATAAACAAATATTTTAAGCTGATTTTCAAAAACTCCCAGCTGTTTCATGCTTTGAAAATCCATTTCTGGTTCCTGCCTTTGTTTTCTCAAGTCAAGTCAACTTTATTGTATTTCCATAACATGTGGTGCATAAGGTGGAATGAAATCATGTACACAGGGTCCCAAAAATAGCAAAATATCAAGTGTAAAAAGAAACAGTATTTAAGGATCTAAGATATACACTAAGATATACGCTAAGGCTAAACGGTAATAATGTAAAATAATACGGTGTAACAATGTACATGTACACCCCAATGTTCATACAGACAGAATAAAAGCAGTCAGCCTGAACTGAAAGCTCCTGCTGCCAGTCCAATCAAGATGCAGTGTGTTTTTATTGATCCTCTTCTCTAAGTCCACAATTCACTGCAACGAGACAGAGAATTAGGAAGGGGAGGGGCCAGTATGGACGGTCGAAGAGCACGGGTCATGTCTGAAAGATCTAAGATGGCGGAAACGTCTCAGGGCACAGCCCAACAAAGGGCATTCACTCAGGAGGGAGTGAATGGAGGAAGAAAAGGCCTTCATGGGTCTTGAAATGGTTGACCCATCTTTTTAATACATGCACACACAAACAGGAGAAAGCCTGTACAAATGCAGTGGGTCTGCCCTTTCAGACAGGAAAATTATTTTGAAATGGAAAATGAATACATCAATCAAATCTTGTACCAGAGCTGCTCACAACAAGATCTTTGCAGCTTTTTAAATAAAGAAATTAACTTTGAACTTTGCTGCTAGGTTTATCATCTCTTTGCCTTCTTACATATCCTAAAGGAGCAAAACAAAAAGGCTGGAAAAAAGGACAAAACACGTCTCTCTGACCCAGTGCACTTTGTTTTAAAACACACTTTTAGCCAGACAACTTTCTTTGTGACATTTTTGATATTATGAAGAAAAAAAGAACTAGAGAAATTGCATTTCCTGCAAAAATGAAATGTGAATGTTTACTGCTGAAGAACTTGCTTAATAAACAGCTGAAATTACTGTAGCTACAAACCTGCTGAAATATAAGAACAAGCCTCAATGCTGCATCTATCTGGATCTTCTCCTATTCTCCTTATACCTGCTGCCGCTTGGTGCTATTTTCCGGAAACACAACATACCTTTCCACTTCTACACCAATGACTGTCAAATTTACTTCCCCCTAAGACACAATGGTACATGCTCTATTCAACCTCTGCTCGACTGCCTGGCTGACATCAGGGACTGGATGGCTTTAAATTTCTTAAGTTTCAATGATAAGAAGTCTGAAGCCATGTTGTTCCCTCCCAATGACACAATCTTGAACCACTGCATCGACCTTTCTGCTCTACCCCTGTCTGAAAAACAAAAAGTCACAAATCTGGGAGTGATAATGGATCCTTCCATGAAACTCAACAGTCATGTAAACATGATCGTTAAATCCTGTTTTTTCCAGCTGAGGCGACTGTCTAAGCTGAAGCCCATATTATCAAAAAATAACCTGGAGACAGTAATACATGCATTTATTACATCTAGGCTTGATTACAATTCACTCCTGTTTGGTATCAGTCAGACCACCATTGCACGACTACAACTGGTTCAGAACGCAGCAGCCCGATTTTTAACCAGCACACGCAAAAGAGCACATTACACCAGTCTTGGCCTCCCTGCACTGGCTACCGGTTCATCTTCGAATCCAGTTCAAAATTCTCCTGTATGTCTACAAATCACTGAACAGTCTCGCCCCCGCCTATCTCTCGGATTTGATACACCCATATGTCCCTCCACGTGCTTTGAGGTCAGCGGATCGGGTACTTTTAACAGTTCCAGGAACTCGTCTTAAATGTAGAGGTGACAGGGCCTTCTCTGTAGCAGGTCCAAGACTTTGGAACGAGTTACCTCTGCTCGTCAGACAGGCCCCCTCCCTCTCAGTTTTCAAATCCCGTTTAAAAACCCACTACTACAGGTACTCTGTTGCTTTCAACACCACCTGATTTGTATTTGGTTGTTTTTATTTATGATCTGCAATGTTCTTTGTCTTTTGCTTTGT
>JBBPBX010066382.1:3930-19682 GCA_038048925.1 Garcialebias charrua | reverse complement strand
TATCTTGAGATGTTTAACCAGAGATAGCACCCTCTGCTCGGTTTCGGCTGGACGTCCGTACCGTGATGAAACGACTTTTACCTTCGTGAAGATGATCCTGTCTCGACTCCGGTAAATTAGTCAAGCCAGACGCGCATGCTGCTGCGTTTTACAGGCGACCCACGTTCATCTTGCCACGGTCTCGAGACCGTCTGCGTCGGCCTCCCAGAGTAATGCCCAGCTCTGGTTTTGTTTCAAGATAACTTCCAGAAAGAGTGTCACCGCTTGGAGCTGTGACACTCGAAGGGGTTCACAGCTGACGTGCTGTTTGAACCTTTGCTGAAGACGTGGGCCCTTGGTGCATGGCCGGGACGTACATCAGCTTGGAGAAAGACGTCCGTGCATCTTCCCTTCTCCCCGAGAACTCATCAGCTCAGCTTCTCCCCGAGAACTGAGTCCCAGCACGGAGACAAAACAAAACCTGCAGGTGTGAAAACAGAGCACTCTCTGTTTGAGCACAGATGAATTGTTTTTAGAACGGACGGGAGACCGAAGATTAAGTTATGTCTAGAACTTTTCTTTCGTTCCAAAAACAGTTCAAACAAATAGAACGGATTGTTCATTCAACTTTAGACACTTATTCTGCAGAGAGCAGACAGTTTAAAGCAAGATCATTCTGAGATGTTCTCTTAACTTTGGCATATTTAAAATATACCAGCTTAGTAAAATCATCATTAAATGACAAAAATATACTGTTGATCAATTCTGAATTAACACACATTAAAAAGAAAGTTCAATCTGATTAATTGGTGTCCATTAATTCAACATAATTCTAACAAAAAGTAGTGTCCACTTGTGTCCTTGAGATGTCCAAGAAAGTGTAACACTGAGAGTTTCAGAGAGATGCGGAGAGGCCCATATTCCATACGGACATGAGAGTGCTGTATCCCTACAGAGTCATCCATGGCCTCATGGGTGGATAAGCTCTCAGCGTCATCGATGTTTCGTCGTAGGCATAGGAAAACTACCAGGTAGCGCAGCTGAACAGGTAGCTGAAAATCCTCCTCCTGGACTGTGCTGGACAGAGAGTCTCCTTGTTAGCCGGGGCTAAACGTGGAGGTACTCGTGAGCCCGCTAGCGGTGCTAAGACGGGCCCTCGAGCAGCGTAGCATCGGTAAAAAACACTTAGTTATGCGATGAATTCTACCGTCGATTCGGCCGGACAGGATAGCGGAAAAGGCAAAATATGAGAAGGTTAGCTAGCAAGCTAGGCCAAGCATTTTCACATACCTCACGATGGAGTCCTTCGTTGTCCGCTCGTAGCCGCACTAATCGTGTTAGCAACGCTGTCTTCCGCCACGTGTTGTCGTGGGTGCCCCTGGTTAGCCATGCTAACCGTGGGAGCTAGCCAGATAGCAGCGGGGTTATTCCATTTCCACTCTCCTTTCTCCGGGGTCATCCGCGAGAAAAGCTTCAAGTGTCCTTACGTGTAGCATCCCTGAGCAGACTGGACAGGCCTCGTGGGTGTCCGGTGCTGAAAAGGGGGGTATCCAGATCAGCTGAAGCAGGTTCGGGAGCCGGAACTCACGGCCTGCCAGAGTTCCTCGTCCGAGGATGTCCTCTCGCCGAGCTGCTCGGGGCTGCTGGCCTGTTAATAATAATAATAATAATGAATTCAATTTATAACGCACTTTTCATTAATGAAAATCTCAAAGTGCTACAAGGAGCAACAGAATTAAATGACAATAAAACAGACAATAAAACAAATAAAACATTTAGCTTCGTTAGCTTAGCAGGTAGCATGCCTTGCAGTTAGCATTCACTAACCGAGCAGTAGAAAAGCAGAAGAGAAAAGGCACGGGAGCTGGGGCTCGCTGGCCTGCTGGTCTTCTTTGACTTTTGGTTTTTCGCATTACCTTCTCGGGAGCCGTGGCTGAGAAGAGTTAAGCCCGTTAGCAGTGCTAACGTCGTCCGGAGACGTCTCCTTCCTCGTCGCTTTCGCCGGCTAGCCTGTTACTTGTTAGCAGGGTAGCGGTGTCGCGCAGTCAGCGCCGTCGAGCGAAGCGGTCTGTGGAGAGAGGAGAAGAAAACTTTGGGGTGAAGGAAAAATGTGCCGGACCAGCTTTCGCCAGCCCAGCAGTCCGCAGGAGAAGATTCTCTGTATGCTCTGTGTAGGGAGCGAGCTCACCTCTGGTCGAGCGATGAAGATACAGAGAAGATCCGAGAAGAGTGTTTCAGGTTTAGCGAGGTGAAGGGCAAAAAGAGGAAGATGGACGGGTGTCAGCCGCTTAAATGTCCAGAGGGCGGGGCCTCTGGTGCGACGCCGTAGCCGTTAAGGCGTGAGTGTATTACTTCAGGTAACCGGGCGGGGGCGTTGATTCCCATAGCAATCGTGTTGCACCGAGAGACCGACTGAAAAGGAACTGTGGACCAGGAAGTGGGAAAGATTAGTGAGGGTGAAGTCCGGAAAGCTCTGAAAAGAATGAAGAAGGGGAAGGCAGTAGGACCTGATGACATACCAGTGGAGGTTTGTAAATGTCTTGGAGAGAAGGCAGTGAGGTTTTTGACTCAAATATTTAATGGGATATTTGATAGTGAGAAAATGCCTGAAGAATGGAGAAGTGTGCTGGTGCCCATTTTTAAGAACAAGAGAAAGAGCACCACAGATGCCATCTTTGCTTTGAGGATGCTGATAGAGAAGTACAGAGAGGGTCAGAAAGAACTCCATTGTGTGTTTGTGGCTTTAGAAAAAACACATGACAGGGTGCAGAGAGAGGTGGTATTGCATGAGGAAATATGGAGTGGATAAATTTAAAGGAGTGGATGAAAACCTGCATTCTGTAAATTCCATAATTCAGTAAAACTTAAGGAAGTTTAAATTAAACAAATTGGAAAAAAAAATACTGAAAACCTTTGGATTATGATAGGCTGAAACATTTCTTATAAATTGTCTCCAAAAAGCAAACAAACGTTTTAATTTGTTATTTTTATTATTTATTTTATTTTTGCATATTTAATCTAATAGACTGTCACAAGAGCCAATGTTGGAGAGATATCAAATTATATTCCTTATTTATCAAGCATGCTAAAACTATGCTGCTACAAAAAAGGCTGAAAAACTTATTCATTTCAGTTCTTCTCTATGTGGCCCTTCATTTGTTTTAAATATCTTGATTTGACCTTCTGGTGGAAAAAAACATGATGCACACCACCCCTGTTCTGGACCACCTAAAGGACCAGTTGTGGACATCATGTTATCCAAACATGGATAGGAATGTGGGAAATATTTATCACTTTGGTTTTCCAAATGGTGGTTCTGTGAACTGAAAACTCATCTTTACAAAGACAGAGATAAGGTAGAACCAAGGTCCTCCTTGCTTTGATGATTTTTGTTTTGGGAACCAGAAAACAGGTCATCTGCAAGACGATCCCCTCTCTGAACAGTTGATGTAGAAAAAAGGGATTCCCAAAACAACCAGGTGTAGACCATCTGATTTATTTACAAAGCTCTGGTAAACAGTCAACAATCACAGAAGCATTTACAAGTACAAAACTTATCAATGCTTTCTGTCTTAAGCTCTGACCCATTGTGGCTTCCTGCACAGAAAAAAAAATCAGTTTTGTAGAAACTTCCAGAACCCAGCCCCTCCCCGCCCTGCCCAGCCCTCCAGCTGCAGTCAGAAGCTGGAGGGCATCTGGAAGGACAAGGACAAGAAACATGTCACTGTAATCATATCAATCAGACGTTGAGGATAATAAAAATGATATCTTGCTGTCCCTTCACTGACCCGTCACATGAATACTGATTATTACGTAGAATAAGGATCATGGAACATTTACAAATCATTCACAATAAAAGAGCAGTGAAAATAATGGAGCATGGTGAGTGCAAATAACAGAGGTGGGGACTCGAGTCACAGGACTTGGACTCAAGTCATTAAAGCTACTATCTGCGATTTCTGTATGACCAAAACACAGTTTCACTTGAATCACAAGTTCAAGTGTGAACTGTGCCACAGAATAAACACAATAAAAACATGTATTATCTGCAGCATTGTTGTTTAAAATGGCTCAACATTACGACAATGGAGCAGACAGTACACTCAATTTAATTGAATTTTGAAATCAGCCTTAAATATAAGGATGTCCAGTGTGTGCTGCAGTGGTAAAAGTAATTTTCCGTTGTATATTTCACGTTCAAGCTCCGTGGAATCAGCTGTTCGAGCCGACGCGGCAGCCTGCGCTCTGTCTGTCCCTCTGAACTTGTGATTCTGTCAGAATTTCAGGGATGAGTTAAAAACCATTAAGCAAAATAAGAAAGAGGAATGATTATATAATTGAAAGTTTTTATTGTTGTTTTGTAAATAGTTTTCTTGTGTTTTTTTAATCTGGAATGAATAAATAATCTAAAAAAAAAAAATGTTGTCCCAAGTGGGAATCGAACCTGTGAGGTTTGGAGTGGCGAACCGATGCGTTAGTTGAGCTATCGTGACATGCTTATTTCAGAAGGTCCACATTCCTTTTAAAGGAACCGCCGTTCATAGCAAAAGATTTTGCGTTACCTCGCAATAGTTTTGCGTAGGCACGCAAGATTTTTTTTTCCCCACGTCCCCTGGGGGGCTCCGTAGTATACCAGTTTTTCCTGCAACGTTAAGAGTTTTTTTAAACAATACAACGTTTGTTCTGTGTAAATATGCTCAAATGAATTCTACACTCTTAAAGGTTCAGTATGCAGTTTCTGTAGAACTGCAGCAGTTAGAAATATTTTCAACAGGCAAAGCATTCTGATCCCTCCCCCTCAGAGCCATATGTGGCTCTGCCCCCTTGTGGTCTGTTGAATTTCAAATTCAAGCTCTGTTTTTATTGGCTGATTCAAATTCAAGCTCTGTTTTTATTGGCTGGTTACAAACTCTGTTTTTATTGGCTGGAAAATGGCGGGTCACCTTTTCTTTTTAGAAATGCTTATTTACCACCTGGAGAAGCAAGGGGACAATATTTTTTTTAATTTTTTTTCAGAGATTACCTGGCTAACATCAGTCTGTCAGGAGGTAGTGACAGAGTGAAGAAATATGTTCATAAAAAAAGCTACATACTGCAGCTTTAAATGTGCACACAAATGCTTCGACACGTCACATTTGCGGGGCAGAGAGAACTTCCGGGTCATATCCGCTGTCAATAAAAGAAATTACAAAATCGAAACTGACCCGTCGTTATCCGTTTTTTCCATTTTCGTTTTGTGCACAAAATCGGAAATCGGATAACGGTTTGTAATCCATTTTTTTGTTTTGGTTCAATAAACGAAAAACGAAAAAACAAGTGTTTTTTTTGTTATTTCATTTTTTGTTTCAAATGAAAAAACGAACTGCCTGAATGTACACGGACCCATCTGCTCATACAGACTCATGTTCGTCAGTGATGTCAATAACGCGTTACTTTGTAACGCGTTACTCTGGTCGGACCACTTTTCTCATTAACGTGTAATCTAACGCGTTGCTATTTCAAAATCCAGTAATCAGATTAAAGTTACTCACTCCAAATTATTGTGCGTTACTTTTTTGTCATTTTCTGTAGAACTGTAATTTTATTTTATTTCGCCAATGCGTCTCGGGGGGAGCGATTTAAAAAAAGACAGGAGTGACGTCAGTCTATGCGACCGCCCGGTGTCTTGTAGCACACGTTAGCATTAAGCTAGGTTTAGCATCTCGCTGCGGTCTCCTGTTTGTTTGGGAACGTTGTGACTTTCTTGTTAAAAACACGAGCGCACATCCAAAACGGTGTGTGGACTTTGTTTCACGGAGACTGGATCTGCAGCAGACAACACGTCTAACTTGAACGGATTTACGACGTGATCCGAACGTGAACGAAGAACAGCAGCTTACACTGCTAACAGAGCAGCAGCAGCATTAAAACAGCCTTCAGGTAGGTCAGATCAGTCCAGATCAATAACACAAACTGTAGGACTTTTTAAAGCTCTGGATCTACGTCTGAAATGTTGTTGATGTGCAGGCTTTAAATTAACTGAGCGTCTCTACCACGTCTTCCATCACGTCCATCATGTCAACACCAGCCAAAAAGTTCATCACTTTATGAAAAAACTGATGTCAACAAGTCCTGGAGCTGAATAAATCCCTGCCCTGATGATGACCGAGAGATCCAACCACAAGAAGAGGTATTGTTCTTTTATTAATAATTAACCTTTTTAATTTAAAATGATAATCTTATTAACTATTTTTATTTTTTTACCTGTTTGTGTTATTTCCAGTCTGAGACAGAGGAAGCAGCTGTCTTTTTCCTCTTGAGGGACATCCACCTGCAGCTAAGAAGCGTGTGATGATGACCCTGATGCATGCTCAATAATCCAGGTAGAAAAATCTAAAAATGCTAAGTCTGGTCCTCTGGACATTCAAAAAACAAAACAGAACAAAAAAAATTGTAGAAACGTTTTATCTTTTGTCCAAAAGACTTCCTCAGTCTGAGATGCTGTATTCATCTCAATCTTATAAATACTGTAGCACCCTCTCACAGTGGATGAACCAGTTTGCTGCTGACAGCTGAAACCAGCTGCTCACGGACCATCAGCCTAACAATGGATAGTTAGCAGCACCCTGATGGTTGTTTGCTATTCACAGAGGGCTGAGTGATACTAGCAATAACAGCATTGTAAGAGGGGGACAGTTGAACCCAGAGGCCTCCACCTCTGTTTAATGATGGATGGTTTCTTTTCACAAAGATGGCCTCCTTTACTCCTCTCTCAAACCATCGTTCCTCTCTATCAAGGATGTGAACATCTTCATCCCTGAAAGAGTGACCGCTGGCCTGGAGATGAGTGTAGACCACAGAGTCCTGACCTGATGATGTTGATCTTCTGTGCTGGACCATCCTTTTGGCCAGTGGCTCATGCTTTTATTTATTTTCATACAAACGTATTGTTTACTTGACACATTTTCAAAATAAACATTTTATAAGTCTTTTTTGTAAAAATATTATTTGTTTAGTGAAGTCAAGAAAGACTACTGTATTTTGTTTTTTGAATATTTATTAGTAATTATTTTATTAAAACATTTAAATTTTTTATGTATTGTGACAGAGGGTTCTTGTCAGCGGCTGCTGAAAGTAACTAATAAAGTAACTTAGTAATCTAACTTAGTTACTTTCCAAATCAAGTAATCAGTAACTTAACTAAGTTACTTTTTCAATGTAACTATGCCATCACTGATTCGTGCTGCTGTTTATAATGATGTTTTTCTACTACATTAGGGCTTAGTGTATTACTAGTTGATGTTTTTCTTAGTTAATTCTAGATGTTATTAATGTTTTTCTCTTGCATTTGTTGTTGGATGTAACTGGGACCCTGTGTACATAATCTCGTTTTCATCACATGTACCACATGCGGTGCAAATGACAATAAAGACTCTCTGACTCTGACTCTTATCTTTACTTGCTTCTTCCTTTTCAGGTCACAGGGTCCAGCAGTCACTGTGCAAGAGGCGGGAGACACCCTGGACAGGTCTCCAGTCCATCACAGGGACACATAGAGACAAACAACCATTCACTCTCAGAGACAATTTAGAGTTACCAGTCAGTCTAACATGCAAGTTTTTGTCTGTGGGAGGAAACTGGAGTACCCGGAGAAAATCCATGCATGCATGGAGAGAACATGCAAACTCCAGCCAGAAAGGTCCGAGATTTGAACTAGCAACCTTCTTGCTGAGAGGCGGCAGCCATGCCGCCCCATCTAAATACTTATTTTATTTTTTACCTCCTCCCCTCTGTAGGTTTATTGTTGTATTTAAATTGTTAACACAGTTGATGATCAGGACTCAGGAGATGACTGAGGAATTAAAGAAGTGGCTTCTGGATCTCAGGAGGGCTGGTCTTTCTCTCTAAGTTTTGTTGTGCCTAATCAAAGCTTTCTCCTACAAACTTATTTATTTGTTTTTTACCATCGGGTAATCGTGGTCAAAGTGGATTAGACTGTCTGTATTTCTTTTGTTGGCCAGGCGTCTGAGTCATTTCCTTCATTTCTTAGATTTTGATGGGGGTTGAGATGGAGCAGAGGCACGATGCACGGCAGCCGACTCAGGACCTGTGTAATGATTCACAATGGGGACCCGGAAATTCAACCACAACACAGGAGTGAACGAAAAAAGTTTATTATCTGCCACTTGTCAGAAAAAGGGGAACGTCCGCTGAGACTCTGCAGAGTTTAATCACAGTTGGTGATGCAAAGGCTGCACTGACGTCAGAGGGAGGGGGGGTCGGAGGTGCAGCAGGGTCACGTGACACGTGAGCACGGCTCCTCTTCTGCTTGAGTGCGGCTTGGTTCCAATAATTAACAACAGCTCCAAGAGTCCAGATCGTGGTCAAGATACAGGCGTGGGTCATACACAGAGAGACAAAGAGGCAGTACTTATCCGTGGGGTTTCAGCGAGAGTCGGTGTCAGTAGGCAGAGCGAGAGTCGAGGTCCAGATATCCGATGGGCAGAAATAATCCGTTGAGGGCAAGGCAGAGGGGAGAATCCGTGAACATGAAGAGTGTCAAAACACAGGAAGGTCAGGAACAGAACGCTGGATTTCTTCAGGCGCAAGGCGATCAGACAATCTGGCAGGGAGGCAGAGTCTGGAGTGCGTTTAAAAAGAGCAGCAGACAGGTGCGCTGAATCACGCTGATGAGGAGAGGAGACAGGACAACCCCAAAAACACAGCATGACTTGACATGAACGTGAATCATGAACGTGAATCATTACAACCTGAAAGTCCCAGGCTAGATCCCCAGCCATTCCCACATGTGAGATGACTTCTGTTGTGACTTGGTGCCATATAAATAAACTGAACTGAATTGAATCAAATGTTGTGCTGTCACTGAGCAAGACACCAAATCCCCAATTTCTCCCCAGGTGCCTACATAGCTGCCCACTGCTCCACCTGGGTGCACACCAGGTGTGATGGGTTCATGCAGAGAACTAATTTCACCATTATATGGGAACATACAATGATGATTGACAACACATAGCACTTTGCTTTTAAGAAATTGATCCCTATCGTGCTTGGAGGTTTACCTGCCTGAAGCTTGGGGAGGGCGTTGTTTCCTGTGTGTGTCCAGTTTTTAAAGACTTGTCCAAGTAGTTTGTCACTGAGTCCCCTTGACTGTCCTCTGGTAATCCAAATGTACAAATATTGTTTCTTCGTGATCTTGTTTCAATGTCCATTACCCTGTCCTGCATGTAGCACATCTGGGTTAGCATTGTCTTTATCGAGTCGTTAGCTTCGATGCTCATGTCCGCTAACTCGGAGATGAAGTTTTGGGTCTTGGCTCGGTTCGTTAATTGTCTTTCCTTCCAACTCGTTATTACTTTATTTGAATTTTTGTTCCATGTCTAGTCCAAGTGAATTAATGTCGTCTGCTTTCACCTCACTTTGGAATGTGGGGAACTCTGTTCGGAACGTCTTCGACTGCTGTTTAGCCCTGCTGCTCTTCCTTGTACTCCCTCTTGTCCCGTAGCCTCCGCCATGTTATCCTCATGCTCATTTCAGCTTTGATCCTCCCCAACATTTCTTTCTTATCTTATGGTGTTTACGAGAATCAACGCCACTCATCCCAATACTCTATTCATACTGAGGTATATTGTGTGTGTGTGTGTGTGTGTATTTTATTTATCTGACTTGAGAGAGCTCCATTTGATGAATCTGTCTCGTCCACCCTCTTCCAGAAGTCCATTCATTTCCTTTTCTATTGTTGCTTTTGTTGTTGTTTTTTCTAATTACTTGCTTTACTGTGTATTCTTTATGTTCAATATTTAGTATCATTTTCTCTTTTTTATTAATTTGTACAAAGTTTTTGTTGTCTTTGTCATGTTCAGGTAGACATTTAGATGAAGACAAATCAGAGTCACTGATAATACAATACTGTTCGGTTCTTTGAGATGTCTGTTCACAGTTTAAATCATGCTGTTGTCTGGTTTTACTCATGAAACTTTGTTCAAATGAGCACAACGACAATCTGAGGTGAGACAGAAACAACTTTGTGGATGAGTTTTTGCTTCACATCTCTTTAAGTAGTTAAAACAACCTGGTCTTCCTGTCTGCCTTGTAATTTTGACACTGGATACATGAACAGCTTTTTATGCTTTGACACAAATATGCCTTGGATTCCATGTTTTTGAAACGACCCACAAACTTGCAGGAAATAGATTAAACGAACAGGGAAGTGCAAGCAGATGCTAACAACAGAACTGAACAGTATATAAAATAAAACGTTGGATGTTGACTGGTGTTTACTGTTCTGGTGGGCTAACAAGAAAACATAGAAGTTATGAAATTGTTGCTGATGAGAGATGAGTTCCTCTTCAGGTTCAGATGTTTCATAGTCTTGAATATGCAGCTGGACTTGCCTCCGAACAGTCGTGTGCACTTTACTTTTTCATGATTGAAGACAGTTCAAGAATCATGTTCTGAAAGACAAAGAAAAGGATAAAAATGTATTTTTCTTACTCAAACACAAATCACAGCAAATGAAAAGTTTTAAACGGGGACAATCAGAAATATGCAGATTCTGATTTTTGAAAAAGTTCATCTAAGGTAGATCTAAAATGAGAAGGAGACCTTTTCAATCTCTTTTTTTTCCCCAAAATCCTTTTGTTTCAGAGGTTTTAATTGTTTCAAGTACCGTATATTTCAAAGTATAGGTCGCACCTATTTATTATTTTTTCATGGCCTGCGACCTATACTCAGGTGTGATCTATATATGGCTTTTTATCACTTTCGGCGAAACAAATTTTTTAATCCAGCTCATTTCACAATTACGTTCATTTATTAAGGAAAAGTTCTTTTCAGACACATATTTGCTATAATTTTTATCAAACAAATAATTGTTTTTAAGTGTTAATCTTCTTAAAAGCCTGGGGGGGGTTGCTGTAGAGCGCTGATGGAGTAAGACGTGCTTCGTGTCAGCTCCTCCGGGACATGTACTTAATATACTTTTTTGCACCTTTTAACATCCTTTTTCTGGCATAGACTGGTTTTTATTATCGAAGAAATACAAATAATCGACGCCCAAAGCGAGACCACTGAGGATAAATATGGGGAAACACGACAGAGCAGCTCGCAGCGAGACCAGCCATGAGGCTACGGTGGAGCTCGATGCTAATAGCACTCTGCTAGCCAAGCTGAAGGAAATGATCGACGAACTACGCACCAACCTCATCAACAGGTTTGAGACTATAGCTTCGGCTATTATTAAGAAGGAGGTTACTGCAGTTTTGACAAAATTGGAAGCTAGAATGACATCGGCCGAAGCTAATATTTCCGACCTGGAGCGGGCGGCTAACGACTGGGACGAGAAGCTAACCACCATGGAGGCCCGGATCACCTCCCTAAACACGACAGTAGAAACGTTGGCTAAAAAATGCGAGGACTTGGAGGGTCGTTCCAGGCTGAATAACATTCGGCTTGTGGGAGTACCGGAGGGCTCCGAGGGCCAACACCCCACGAAGTTCGTGTCAATGCTGCTTCAAAACCTGCTTGGCCTCGAAGCCAGGCACCCCTTCGACCAGGCCCACTGCGCCCCGCGGACCAGACCAACGGAGGGAAAGCCCCCGTGCCCGCTCGTGGTCCGGGTCACCTTGCTTCAGGATCGAAATGAGATCTTGCGGAGGGCTCGGGAGTCGTCTCCTCTGCTTTATGAAGGAAAACGTGTCCTCATCTTTCCTGACTATTCGCCCACAGTGACTAAAAAACGTGAAAAGTTCATGGCGGTGAAGAAGGAGCTACACTCGTGCCCTGGGGTGAAGTTTGGGCTTCTTTTTCCTGCTACTCTGCGGATCACTCTTCCAAATGGTCAAACTCACAAATTCGAGGATGCAGACCTGGCTGCAGACTTTGTTAAGAAGAACATTAAAAATGTGGTCGACTCATCCGTGTTATAAACTCGAAATGGTGCTGTTGAAGCGCCCTGTTTACACATTCTGATTGTGGTTTCCACTCTGACTGTTTATTTTGGTTGGGCTTGGGCCCAAGAGGATATCTGATGACATGTCAGTACAGCTACAATTGATAATTGCTGTATAACTGTTTTTGTACTGTAAGAGTGCCTTTAAAATATCTCATGGGTATGTCAGGATTTACCTCAAATGTTTATTTCTACTTACTATCAGATACATATATACTGTATTTATCCGTATTAGGTCGTTTACAACACTTTGGGCATTATAATTGCTGTATAACATGTTTTTGTACTGTAAGAGTGCCTTTAAAATATCTCATGGGTATGTCAGGATTTACCTCAAATGTTTATTTCTAGGCTTTTTTACTTTTATATATACATAGATACAGTATATTTACTTTGTTACTTTTATTTTCCTTTATTAGGTATTACTTCAGCTGGCTTTTATGGGTCTGCTGCAAGAGGCTTGGCGATTTCTACACCCTTCTCAGAAGTTTTTCTCTTTTTTCTCCCCAGTCCACCACATCTACACGCGCATTGATTTCTTTCTGATTGATAACAGATTGCTATCTCGGCTCACCGGATGTAAATACGATGCTATTGTTCTATCAGACCACGCCCCAGTTTCCATAACTATCAGATTCGGCTCTCACCCCGTCGAACGACCGCCGTGGAGACTTAATACCCGCCTATTGACGAATGACAGGTTTGTATCCTTTGTAGCGCAACAAATAGACTTCTTCCTAGAGACCAATAAAAGTCCCGGAATCTCTGCCTCATTGCTTTGGGAGACACTTAAGGCCTTCATTAGAGGAGAAATTATTTCTTATGTAAAGTACGAAAATAAATTACGAAAAGATAAACTTAATACACTTACGCGCCAAATCTCTCAAATTGATAACTTGTATGCCACATCCCCTTCTCCTGTTTTATACAAGGATAGACTCATCTTACAGGCTGAGTTTGATGTGCTCTCGACCCAACACACTACAAACAGGTGCCCAATTTTATGAACATGGGGATAAAGCTGGCAAACTGTTAGCTCATAGGATTCGTCGTTTATCAGCCTCTCGCCATATCACCCAGATTCAAACTGATCAGGGTACCACTGTTAACCCAATAGAGATCAACCTGGCCTTTAGAGATTTTTACGAAAAACTTTATTCTTCGGATTGTTCTCCCTCGGAGACAGACTTTGATGATTTCTTTGACACCTTGGAAATCCCTACCATTGGTCAGGATGTGGCTGACAATCTTGAAAGACCCATTGATGTCTTGGAACTCTCTAAAGCAATCAAAGCTTTGCAGGGGGGGAAATGCCCAGGTCCTGATGGATTTCCCTGTGAATTTTATAGGACATTTTGGGACAGGCTTTCCTCTTTACTCCTGGACGTATACAATGAATCCTTAACTTCTGGACACCTACCCCAGACCCTTAACCAGGCTGTTATTACCTTACTGGCAAAAAAGGACAAGGATCCTTTGCTCTGCGCCTCCTACCGTCCAATAAGCCTCCTCAATGTTGATTTCAAATTACTAGCAAAGACGTTAGCGCTAAGATTAGAAGCTGTACTCCCTAGTGTGGTAGGAATGGACCAGACCGGTTTCGTGCGAAATAAGAACTCCTTCTCCAACATAAGACAGCTCTTCAATGTTTTATACAGCTCACCTTCTGATAGTACCCAAGAAGCTGTAATATCTTTGGATGCTGAGAAGGCTTTCGACAGGGTCGAGTGGTTATACTTATTTTACTCGATTAAGAAATTCAGCTTTGGAGAGACCTTCTTGTCTTGGATTAAACTGTTTTACTCTGACCCTTATGTGTCAATTCGGACAAACAGGAACCATTCAGAATATTTTCATCTCGGTCGCTCTACGTACCAAGGCTGCCCATTGAGCCTGCTGCTATTCGCTCTGGCAATTGAACCCCTCGCAATAGCACTTAGAAATAGTACGAGCATTGTAGGTGTGGTGAGGAAAGACTTAGAGGCTAAGTTGTCTCTATACGCCGATGATCTCCTTTTGTACGTCTCCAATTTGGATGTCTCTATTCCCGCTATACTTGCTACACTGGGTAGATTCGGACAACTGTCAGGTTACAAACTAAATCTTAACAAAAGCGAACTATTTCCTATCAATGCGCTGGCTAAGGGCTATCCATTGCACACACTACCTTTTAAGGTGGTGGATCAAGGCTTCTCCTATCTAGGAATCAAAGTTACATCTAAATATGGAGACCTCTTCAAAGCCAACTTTTCCCCTCTGCTAACTCACATCAAGGAGGACTTTGATCGCTGGTCGATGCTGGGTCTTTCTTTAGCTGCCCGGGTTAACGCTATTAAAATTAATATCCTACCTCGTTTCTCCTACCTATTTCAATGCATACCTATCTTTCTCCAGCGGTCCTTTTTTAACAAACTAGATAGTATAATTATCAAATTTATTTGGAACGGGAAAACTCCTTGAGCGGCCTAAGAAGCTGGGTGGTATGGCCCTCCCAAATCTAAGGTTCTATTACTGGGCCTCAAATATTAGACTTTTTCGATATTGGCTTGAGGCGGGTAGCCCCTCCTCTCCAGCCTGGGTCTCCATGGAAGCCAACTCAGTAAGTCCCGTGTCTTTGGCAGCTCTGCTATACTCTCCATTACAATCCTCAACTAAACCTTACACTTCTAATAAATTGGTGGAGGGATCTTTAAAACTATGAAACAATTCAGACGGCACTTTGGCCTACAACCTATTTCGATACATGCTCCTATACCTTCAAACCACACTTTTCCGCCATCTCTTTCTGATAATGCTTTCTTGTCATGGCGGAGAAAGGGTCTCTCTACCTTTCACGACATGTACATTAACAATACCTTCGCCTCATTTCAACAAATCTCCGAGAAGTTCGATATCCCTCGTCATCAGTTCTTTAGGTACTTACAAGTGCGTAGTTTTGTCAGATCCAACTACCCAAACTTTCCCAACCTTCCCGTGGATACAACCCTGGACATTTTTCTAAAACCCCAGGTCAAATTGAAAGGAGCTATTTCTTCCACATACAATCAAATTATGACTCTACGCCCCCGAACTCTAAACTCTATTAAACTACTCTGGGAAGAGGATCTGGGTCAGACCATCTCAGAGGATCTCTGGTCACAAGTCTTACTATCTGTGCACAAATCTTCGATTTGTGCCAGGCACAACTTGATCCAATGTAAGCTTGTGCATCGTATTTATTACACCAAAGCACGCCTGGCCAAGTTCTACGACAACATTTCCCCTGCTTGTGACAGGTGCCAGCATTCCCCAGCCAATTTAATTCACACCATCTGGCTGTGTCCTCAACTCCATCAATATTGGTCTAAAGTCTTCGCTATATTATCAGACATTTATGGCAGACAATTGGAACCAGACCCATTAACTGCCTTATTCGGAATTTCCCCTCTGCAATCCACCTTGTCCTCATCACAAAAATCCTCCCTTGCTTTCCTGACCTTTTTGGCAAGGAGAGTGATCATTACAAAATGGAAATCGCCTCGCCCTCCTTCACATATCCATTGGCTCCGAGATGCGTTACATTTTATTAAACTTGAAAAAATTTGTTGCACTTTGAAAGGTTGCTCTGCTAAATTTTTAGGATTGTGGAACCCTCTCTTGAGAACCCTTAAAAGGTTAAATTTCCCCAATATCCCGGACTGATAGGGTGATTTGTGTGTCTGTAGCTGGTGTATGCACTTGTCGCTACTATTTTAGCTCTCTCTCTCTGGAGAAGACTTGACTATTCTAACGACGGGGTCCTCCCCTGGCGCCTGAATTCCCCCCCTCCTCCCCCCTTTTTATTTTT
>JBBPBX010066381.1:0-11959 GCA_038048925.1 Garcialebias charrua | reverse complement strand
TCTGAGAAGCTGTGTTTAGCTCAGTCTTATAAATAGCACCCTCCCACAGTGGATCAACCAGATCCAGAGGACAAGACTTAGCTTTTTTGGATTTTTCTACCTGGATTATTGAGCATGCATCAGGGTACATCAAAATTATTACACCATGGAGATCAGGATTTGGATTCATAGTCAATATCAAAGTGGAAAGTAATGTGACATGCTGATTCAACGTGAGTGAATATTCTTCAAGACAAGTCTAAATGAAGCTCAGTAGGGTGTGTGTGTGGCCTCCATGTGCCTGTATAACCTCCCAACAACACTTGGGCGTGATCCTGATGAGACAGCGGATCTTCTCCTGAGGGATCTCTTCCCAGACCTGGTTTAGAGCATCACTTAGCTCCTGAACAGTCTGTGGTGTGATGTGGCCTTGGTGGATTGACCGAAACATGATGTCCCAGATGCGCTAAATTGGATTCAGGTCTGGGGAACGGGCAGGCCAGTCCATAACATCAATGCTCTCATCATGCAGGAACTGCTGACACACTTCAGCCTAGCATTGTCATGTATAAGAAGTAACCCAGGGCCCACTGCACCAGCATAGGGTCTCACAATGGGTCTGAGGATCTCATCCCGGTACCTTATGGCAGTCAGGGCACCTCTGGCTAGCACATGGAGGGCTGTGCGGCCATCCAAAGAAATGCCTCGCCACACCATGACTGACCCACCACCAAATCGGTCATGCTGGAGGATGTTACAGGCAGCAGAATGTTCTCCATGCTGTTTCCAGATTCTGTCACGTCTGTCACATGTGCTCAGTGTGAACCTGCTTTCATCCGTGAAGAGCACAGGGTGCCAATAGTGAATCTGCCAATTTTAATGTTCCTTAGCAAACGCCAATTGCCCTGCATACCATACCATTCCATACCATTTTATTTATAAAGCACTTTAAACAGGAACAAGTCCACACCAAAGTGCTGGACAAACAAACACGCAACAGGCAACACAGACAATGAAGTACAACACGAAAAACATAAAAACATTGCAGATCATAAATAAAACGATCCAATACAAATCAGCTGGCATTGAAAGCAATGGAGTAGTAGTGAGTTTTTAACCGGGATTTGAAAACCGAGAGGGAGGGGGCCTGTTTGATGAGCAGCGGTAACTCGTTCCAGAGTCTTGGGCCTGCTACAGAGAACGCCCTGTCACCCCTGCGCTTAAGGCGAGTTTCTGGAACTATTAAGAGTACCTGATCCTCTGACCTCAAAGCACGTGGAGGGACATATGGGTGTATCAGATCCGAGAGATAGGCGGGGGCGAGACTGTTCAGCGATTTGTAGACATACATGAGAATTTTGAATTGGATTCGAAGATGAACCGGTAGCCAGTGAAGGGAGGCCAAGACTGGTGTAATGTGCTCTCTTTTGCGTGTGCTGGTTAAAAATCGGGCAGCTGCGTTCTGAACCAGTTGTAATCGTGCAATGGTGGCTTGACTGACGCCAAGCAGAAGGGAATTGCAGTAATCAAGCCTAGATGTAATGAATGCGTGAATCACTGTCTCCAGGTTGTTTTTGGATAATATGGGCTTCAGCTTAGACAGACGCCTCAGCTGGAAAAAACAGGATTTGACGATCATGTTTACATGACTGTTGAGTTTCATGGAAGGATCCATTATCACTCCCAGATTTGTGACTTTTTGTTTTTCGGACAGGGGTAGAGCAGACAGGTCAATGCAGTGGTTTGAGGTTGTGTCATTGGGAAGGAACAATATGGCTTCAGACTTCTTATCATTGAAGCTTAAGAAATTTAAAGCCATCCAGTCCCTGATGTCAGCCAGGCAGTCGAGCAGAGGTTGAATAGAGCCTGTACCATTTTGTCTTAGGGGGAAGTAGATTTGACAGTCATCAGCGTAGAAGTGGAAAGGTATATTGTGTTTCCGGAAAATAGCACCGAGTGGCAGCAGGTATAAGGAGAACAAGAGAGGACCCAGGATGGACCCCTGCGGAACCCCCCATTTAAGAGCCGCCACTGCAGAAGTAAAATCATTGATGGACACACAAAAAGACCTGTCAGAGAGGTAGGATCTGAACCAGTTTAGGGCTGATCCTGAGATGCCCACCCACTGCTCCAACCTAGCAATGAGGATCTCATGGTCGATGGTGTCGAAAGCGGATGTGAGGTCCAATAGGACAAGCAGCACAGAGTCACCAGTATCTGTGGATAGGAAGATGTCGTTAAAAACCTTCAGTAGGGCAGTCTCAGTGCTGTGGAGGGATTTGAAGCCAGACTGGAATAGCTCGGGGATAGCGTGATCCTCCAGGAAGCACTTTAGTTGGGACTCAACTATTTTCTCTAGAAGTTTAGAAACAAATGGGAGTCTGGAGACAGGCCTGAAATTGGATAATACTGACGGGTCGAGGTTTGGTTTTTTCAGGAGGGGTTGAACAGCAGCATGTTTTAATGATTTTGGCACCACACCCGAGGATAGACTGCTATTTACAATCGAGAGAATGGAGGGACCTAGAGTGTGAAAAACCTCCTTTAGTAGCCGAGGGGGGACCACATCGAAGGGGGAGCCAGATGGTTTCAGGTTGCACATGACCTGCTCTAGAGAGGACAGAGAGACTGGTTCAAAATGGTCACAAACAGCAACAGATTGAGGTGGGATGGATGGATCGTGAGATGGAGGAGAAATGAGAGCCCTGGTGGTTGCGATTTTATCTAAAAAGAAATGTTGGAAGTTCTCGCACAGCTCAGTCGAGGCTTCCATGGGTGATTGTTCAGTGAGGTGGAGAACAGAGTTTAGGGTGGAGAACAGAACTCGAGGGTTACGAGAGTTTGCAGCAATGATATCAGAGAAGTATTGTGATTTAGCAGTTTTCACTGCTTTCTGATATCGGTGCCAGCTCTCTTTTACCATCTGAAAAGAGACCTGTAGTCGTGTCATTCAGCCACGGTTCGGCCCTGAGTTTTGGTCTTCTAGGTTTAATAGGAGCCACTTGATCCAAAGCCTTTAAACAAACAGAGTCAAACTGGTTTGTCAGCTTGGTGTTGGGCTGTAAGCACAGGCCCTATATGTGGATGTCGGGCCGTCATACCACCCTCATGGAGTCTATTTCTTACAGCTTGAGTAGAAACATGCACATTAGTGACCTGCTGGAGGTCATTTTGTAGGGCCCTGGCAGTGGACCTCCTGCTCCTCCTTGCACAAAGGATGAGGTAGTGGTCTTACTGCTGGGTTGTAACCCTCCTACACTCCCCTCCATGTCTCCTGGTGTACTGGCCTGTCTCCTGGAACCTATTCCATGCTCTAGGCACTGTGCTAAGAGACATAGCAAATCGTATTGCTACCCCTCGCATTGATGTTCCATCTTGGATTAGCTGCACTACTTGAGCAACTTCAGTGGGCTGTAAAAAAACGCCTCATGATGCTTGTATGCATGAGAGCACTAACAAAATGAAAAAGTGACTAAAAGTTCAACCAGAAAGGGTGAGAACAGAGAAATGACCTATGGTCACCACCTACAGAATCAGTTACAGTAATTCAGTTTAGTTTATTCCATTTCTTCACACACAAAAACAATCACACTACATAATACATACTACATAACTGCAAGATAACGTAACCCCAGATTCTGCGTATAAGCCTAGCCCTTTAAGGCCCTCGCTAGTGGATGTTTCCCTCCACGCACAGCGCACACTGAAAACTTTAGTCCACACTCACCTGCTGTGGGTGGGCCCCACCTGTCGTATAAATTACGGCGAGACCAGTCAATCAGCTCTCAATTAGCTTTCGCTCAGCCATTTAGGAACCAGTGAGACCCAGGGCTTAAAGGCCTGCGCTTATACTCGTAGAATCTGGGGTTACAATACGTAACCAACGTTCTATTTTGTATAAGCTTCGCCCTTTAAGGCCCTCGCTAATGGGTTAAAGGCAAAGCAGGGTGTAGTCTATGCCTCACTGAGTCCATCCAGACACCAACACGAAGCATTTGCTCGCACAAACACATTTTATCACTCAGCCTTCTGTGCACGTAATTACGCGCTCCATGCGCAACAGTGCACCAGAGAAACAAATTATCTGACGAAGAAGGACTGAGATAACAGACTTGCAGACCTGCAGCTGCGGGCTGAGAAAAACACAGACCTGCTGCTGAGAATAAAACAATGAACAAAGCAGGTCAATACTTCCTCATTCAATCTTTTGTGTGCGTAATTGTGCATACCATGCGTAACAGCACACTAGAGAACCATGAATGAACTTTGGTGAGAGGAAAAAGAACTGAGATAACAAGTCTGCTACTGAGAACAAAAACAGTAAGCAGAACAGGTTGACACTTCGTCACTCAGCCGTCTGCGTGCGTAATTACGCACTCCATGCGCAACAGCGCACCAGAGAAAATGAATGAACTCTGGTGAAGGGCCAGAGGCTGAGAGAACAGACCTGTTACTGATAACAGGAACAGTGAACAGAACAGGTCAACACTTCTTCATGGTGAACAGATCAGTGACAACAACAGTCATGAACTGTGACTGATAATAAAAAACATCTCACACTACGTCTGCATGCAGACAGATGTGAGCTCAGGTTACACCTCCATGAACATTTAAATAATCATTCTGACAGAACCCTGAGAACAGAATGAGTCATGGAGAACGTGGAAGCATCACGTCAATAAAAACAAATAAATGAGCATGGCGATGACCACGCGGCCGTCGTACAAATGTCCTCCACTGACATCCATCCATGCAGAGCCGTGGAAGATGAGATCCCTCTCGTGGAATGAGCACAGAGATTTTCTGGAGGTTCCATTCCAGATTATCTATAAGCCTCCGAAATAGCCTCACACTGCCAATGTTAAAGACGCTGAGTGGACAGAGAGCATCCTACTGAGCTGTCTCTGTAATGCACAAACAGCTGCTGAGAGCGACGCAGTGTGGCCATGCGCGCCACATAACAGGAGAGTGCACGCACGGGACAGAAGGAGGTGAGACGTTTCTTCTTCCTCAGAGTTATGAGGAAGGTGATGAAAACCGTCCAGAGTAATCATTCTCGATCTGAATGAGCTGGTGATGCTTTTCGGGGTGAAAGCAGGATTAGGACGCAGCATGGCTGAGCTGCCGTCAGCCTGAATCCTGAGGCATGAGGGAGCAACAGAGAGCAGATAAATCACTCTCTCTCTTTGCAGATGTCAGAGCCAATAGTAAGGCTGTTTTTAAAGACAGGAATTTAAGTGGCACCTCATTTAAAGGCTCGAACGGAGCTTTAATCAGGGCGCGTAAAACCAATGTTAAATCCCACTGAGGGATGAGTGGGCATGTCATAGGCCTGTGCCTCCGCACACCTTTCAGAAAACGCTTCATCAATGGGTGATTAAAAGCTGTTCTGTCACTGAAACCTTCATGACAGGAAGAAATAGCAGCAGCATAAGTTTTTATTGTCCTGAACGCTAAATTTCTGTCCATCAGCTGCTGCAGAAATGACAGCACAAAACCTATCTGACATGAAGTGGCCTCCACGCCTTTCTCTACGCACCAATGCTGAAAAGCTGACCACTTTGATGCATAAAGCACTTTGGTAGACGCAACTCGTGTGTCTTGAATCGTTCGTACCACATCCTGGGCGAGACCCATGTTTTTTAGGCAGATTCGTTCAGCATCCAAACCCAGAGGTGCTGACCTATTTCCGGGTAGGTCCTGATTGCTCCTCATGCCCGGAGAAGCGTATCCTTCCTCAACGGGAGCTTCCACGGCCGGCCTGACACCAGCTGCTGAAGGTTCGGAAACCATGAAGCGTTATTTCGCTTGGGAGCCACGAGGATGACTGACGGCTCCTCCTCCCGGACTCGATACAGGATGCGTGGGATGAGCGAAACCAGAGGGAACGTGTATAACAGCTTTTTAGGCCACGGACTGTGCGCAAAAGCGTCCACTCCTAGGGGTGGATTGTCCCGTGGACTTAGCGAGAACCATAGCTGACACTGGGCGTTCTCCCATGTGGCGAACAGATCCAGCGCCGCCTAGCCAAATCTGGTCCAGATCTGAGAAACCAGTTCAAGGTGAAGGGTCCAGTCCCCGTGGCGAGGGCCGCCCCTCGACATTATGTCCGACCCCCTGTTCAGGACGCCGGGGATGTACATTGCTCTGATCGAGAGCAGGTGTTGTGCCCAGTACAGCAGCTGTCTCGCAACATGCAGTAGTTGGTCTGATCAGACACCCCCCTGGCGGTGTATGTACGCTGCTGCCACCTTTTTGTCTGTGTGAATCAGTACATGCTGATTCTGCAGCAGAGGAGCAAAGTGCTGAATTACTTTTAACACTGTGAGCAGCTCGAGCACGTTTATGTGATAAGATGTGTGATCTGGCCACCGTGCTCCCACCGTCTGAGACAGACACGTTCCGCCCCAGCCTGACAGAGACGTGTCTGTGAACACCGAAACGTGAGACGTAGGTCTGCTGATGGGGACTCCCTCCGACAAAGTGGGTTTTTTCCCAGGTCGGGAGGTAGGTCGGTTCCCATGGAGGGAGGAACAAAGATCATTTGTCTCTTGTGACGCACAGGATCTATGTGCAGGCGGGCAAACCACCTTCTGGATTTTTCTCATGTGGAGCAAACCAAGATTTACGACAATGTGAGCAGCTGACATCATTCCCAGGATGCGCATGACAGTCAGAGCTGTCGCAACTCTGCAAGGTTTGACACGACTGAGCTAAGCTGTCAGAGCATCGGCTCTCTGCTGTGATAAACGGGCTCTCATTGGGTTCGAGTTTAGCTCCACTCCCAGATAAACAATTATCTGGGATGGGAGAACAGAACTTTTGTCCCAGTTTACAGAAAAACCCAGGTTTAACAGATGTTTTGCTAAAACTCTGGTCAGTGTGGTTGCTTCCTCTCTGGATCAGGCTAATAAAAGCAGATCGTCCAGATAAAAGAGAATTCTCATTCCTGCCGTGCGTAAAGGCTGTAAAGCCGTCTCCACGCATTTGGAGAACATACGTGGGACCAGGGAGTAGCCGAACGGCAGCCTGTTGTACTGATACGCAGAAACTTCCTGTGTTTTGGGATTATGGAGACATGGAAGTATGCATCCCGCAGGTCTATGGAGGCAAATTTCTGGTGGACGTTCTCCAGCAGCTGTTTTATTGTCAGCATGTGGAACTGCCTTTCCATAATTGATTTGTTGAATATGGACAAATCGAGAATGGGCCTCATCCCTCCTGTTTATTTCCGGCACTAGAAAGTAGCGGGAATAAAAACCTGTGTTTTCCTCTTCAATAGGAACTCTGGAGATTACATTTTTCATCAGGAGTTCCTGAATTTCTGACTAAAGAGCCGAGCTCTGTTCTGGAGATGACAGAATCGTCTCTATAATCCCTCTGAACGGTGGAGGGTGAGCTACAAACTGTAGCTTGTAACCCCTGCTGATCAGCCAGTCCATCTACCTGTCCAGTGAACACACTAGCTGCCACCCTGCGTAACGCTCGGAGAGTGAGCGTGCGTGATTTTGTCGTGCCATTGATGTCATGGACGTCAACCAGTTTAAAGCCCCTGCCCCCGTCACCCGACTCTGTGCTTGTCCGGGGGTGACCCAAAGGGGGTTCAGATCGAAAGTGCCTCTGTGATGCGCTCAGGCTGCAGGTTCATGTCAGGACTTATGTGAGCTGGCGTGTACTGAGAGGGGGCGTCAACACATTTGTGAGTGACACGCCGCTTCAGAGGGGGCTCATGCCGCTGTTTTTGTGCAACACGTTTCCTCCTGCTGCACTCAGGTTGCAGGCTCACGTCAGAGCTGAGGTGAGCTGGCGTGCACTGAGGAGGGGCGTCGGCACTTTTGTGAGTGACACGCCGCTTCAGAGGAGGTTGCTACTGTTGTTGTGGTGTGACACGTTCTCTCCTGATGCGCGGTGAGCGAGCAGGAGTGGCAGAAAATAACACCGGTTCTGGCAGAGAGCGAGGGGTTTTCCCAGGCTCGATCGGCTGAGCAGCATCAGTTTTAACTGACATGACAGGAAAGTGTTTTGTGACATGTTTCGAGCTGCAGCGCCTTTTAACAGCTGTTTAGAGGAGGCCGGCTCGTTATTTGTGGGGAATGTGTGATGCAGAGAAGCTGTTGTAAGATCAGCTGATCATCAGCTGGAAGCAGATGAGGATTTGCTCTCTGAGAGATGTTTTTGTTTTATTTCAAAACATACATCTTTAAAACACACACTACCCCCAAGGAGTCATTTCTTGGGCTGAGAGACTTTTTATAGAGAGAGAGTTGCGACTCTCCTATAGACTCCTATTGTAAGAATGGAATGCGGAAGTCACGTGGGTCATGGACCGGCGATTTGTTCCAAACAGCAGCGGTGCCACCATTGAACGTAGTTCATTCTTGATGTTTCAGACGTGTTTTCTCAGTAAGTTGATGAAAATACATTTTTTTTGCCATTGTGAAGCGTTAGCCGACAGTTCTGTACCAGTTTATCAACATTAATAATTCATGTCGCCAGTCTTTGTTAATTAAACATGTTAAATTTCTAGTTGTGTTTTAACTACAGCTAGCTCTGCCATCATGACTGGTTTAAACTGATCTATTTATGTCTAATTCAGCGTTTTAAAATATTCATTACAGCTTAAATTTTGAAAGTTTATTTTTTTGAATTATTTTTATGGTAATTCCAGTTACTGTACTCTCAACTAGAAAATATAGCCTTTTTTCCCTGAGAGATTGATGTGGTTAATTTAAAATTATAGATCCTTTGTCAAAGACTGCAGCATAAATTGTGACATTACCATTAAAGAAAAATGAGATCATGGAGATGAGTAATTTTTTATGTTTTCCAGGTAAACCACAAGAGAATGACTTCAGTGAACTACATTCAAACAAAGTACTGTATCACAAAGGTACAAGATCTCATTTTCTGTCTTCCCAAAACAATAATTGTTTAATCAAGATATTTGAATAACATTATTTTAACACCATAACCTTCACAAATTGGTATTTACTGCAGGACTGTTAATTTAAAGCTCCACTGACATCATCTTTTAACTTTCCATAAAATGGCACAACATATATATATATTAAGATTGACCTCTGATCGTTTTTGCTAAAACAATGTGAAATGAATGAAAATTCCTCTCAAAAACAGTTTAAAATTAGCGCCTTTTTTTTCACACGATAAATACGGGGTTTCCCGTCGCGCGATTATGACGTCACTTCCAGACTCGCGTCAACTGCGCTCCTTGTTTACAATGGACAAGATACAAACGCGATCCGTCCAATTTAGCCATTTAAAACTTTATATTTGAGCGGTTTGTCTTCAGAGAAGCCAAAGTTATTTCCAGTAAACAGCAGGTTATAATTTTTTTTCAGCTCCTGCTGGTTTTTGGAGACTTTTCACTTCAGGAAGTGCAGCAGCTCTGTGAGGACTTACACAGCAGCTGATAGTTGAGAGTCAGAAGGAATTCTACATGTACATCGTTTTCACAGCACTGAAATGGTAATATATTAGTTAATGTTTCTAATAATTATTCAACATTAATTTATAGTTTAAAAAATTAGTCCCTTTTAAAATATCTGTTAAATATATTATTCTTTTATTTTATTTTGTTTGTGTTTTCAGGTTTCCAGGTCTCCAGTCCATCACCTGAGGCTCTTCCTGAACCACTAGTACAACCCAGACTTTCACATCACAGCAGGTAAGATTGCATCAACAAAAAGAATAGTACTCAACAATATTCTTTGATGTAAATCTGTTGATTTTCTGTGGTTCTGATGAGGGAAGTGACAAAGTGGATGCAGCATTCAGCCCATAATGGACCCAGATGTCCCCTGCGTCCAGACCTACAACACCTGGACATCCAGGAGCGTGCACGAGGAGGTGGTGGAGTCTGAAGAAGTGTACAAGCAGCAGGATGAGGAGAAACTAGACAGATGTCCCCTGCGTCCAGACCTACAACACCTGGACAGGAGGGTGGACGAGGAGGTGTTGGAGTCATTTTTACAGAGCTGATGAAGTCAAACACCACTTGCTGATATTTTTTAAACTCAATTTTTTTTTGATAATCTGTTCATATTAATGTTTCCCCAGAGGTTTTCATTTATTTGATAATATGGGATGGTTTTATTTTAATAAAATGTTTTTTTCAACATTCACCAATTTTGTTTTTACTAAAGTATGAGCTGTGAGTTGTAGATGAACGAATGAAATTAAAACAGATACACAAATATTCTCACAAAGAATAACTCAACACTAACAGATAATATAGTGTACTACTGTAACTTTATTTACACATAACTACAGAAACACTTGGTTCATTGTTATCCTTTTTTTTTCAAACAATATGTTCATTTGAACAGTCAGAAAAAATATTAAATTCATTGATTCATTTTCATCTCAATGCTCTGGCCAGTTGTAGTATTTCTGCATATTTTGATGTCTTGATGCACAAACGTAGCTTTCTGCAGCATCAGTCCTGATGTTCTACAGATCCTGAAGATGTCTCCATCTGTTGTTTAACAATATCAAGGTTTGTTCTCCTCCACCTGGGTCCACTCTTCAGGTGAAGACATTTCTGTGAATTGATGATAAAACACACAGACACACCCAGTATATATTATATGCAGTATACTGTATATTAAGACAATGGGTCAAACTAATGTCTTCAGACTCCACCACCTTCCTCGTGCACGCTCCTGGATGTCCAGGTGTTGTAGGTCTGGACGCAGGGGACATCTGGGTCCATTATGGGCTGAATGCTGCATCCACTTTGTCACTTCCCTCATCAGAACCACAGAAAATCAACAGATTTACATCAAAGAATATTGTTGAGTACTATTCTTTTTGTTGATGCAATCTTACCTGCTGTGATGTGAAAGTCTGGGTTACTAGTGGTTCAACAGGAAGAGCCTCAGGTGATGGACTGGAGACCTGGAAACCTGAAAACACAAACAAAATAAAATAAAAGAATAATATATTTAACAGATATTTTAAAAGGGACTAATTTTTTAAACTATAAATTAATGTTGAATAATTATTAGAAACATTAACTAATATATTACCATTTCAGTGCTGTGAAAACGATTTACATGTAGAATTCCTTCTGACTCTCAACTATCAGCTGCTGTGTAAGTCCTCACAGAGCTGCTGCACTTCCTGAAGTGAAAAGTCTCCAAAAACCAGCAGGAGCTGAAAAAAAATTATAACCTGCTGTTTACTGGAAATAACTTTGGCTTCTCTGAAGACAAACCGCTCAAATATAAAGTTTTAAATGGCTAAATTGGACGGATCGCGTTTGTATCTTGTCCATTGTAAACAAGGAGCGCAGTTGACGCGAGTCTGGGAGTGACGTCATAATCGCGCGACGGGAAACCCCGTATTTATCGTGTGAAAAAAAGGCGCTAATTTTAAACTGTTTTTGAGAGGAATTTTCATTCATTTCACATTGTTTTAGCAAAAACGATCAGAGGTCAATCTTAATATATATATATGTTGTGCCATTTTATGGAAAGTTAAAAGATGATGTCAGGGGAGCTTTCTCCCCTGACATCATCTTTGAACTTTCCATAAAATGGCACAACATATATATATTTTAAGATTGAACTCTGATCGTTTTTGCTAAAACAATGTTAAATGAATGAAAATTCCTCTCAAAAATAGTTTAAAATTAGCGCCTTTTTTTTACATGGTAAATCTGGATTTTCCCGTCGCGTGATTGTGACGTCAGATGTAGACTCGGCTCGAACGCGCACATTGAATACAATGGAGGAAGATACAAACGCATCCGTCCAATTTAGCCATTTAAAACTTTAGATTTTAGCGGTTTGTCTTCAGAGAAGCCAAAGTTATTTCGAGTGATCAACCAGAAACAGCAGGTTATAATTTTTTTTCTCCTGATGCTGTTTTTTGTAGACTTTTCACTTCAGGAAGTGAGCAGCTGTGTGATGACTTACAGGAGCTGCAGGTTGACGAGGCAGAAGGAATTCTACAACAT
>JBBPBX010066380.1:0-19683 GCA_038048925.1 Garcialebias charrua | reverse complement strand
AAGGAAGGAAGAAAAATGGACGGACACAGAGGTGATGGAAGAATGTATGGATGGGAGAAGACACTGAAGAAATTAGGAAAGAAGGGATCAGAGATGAGGGCAGTGTGTGGAGCAAAATTTATGTCAAGGAAGCAAGAAAAAGAGAAGATTGGAAAACAAAGACATTGAAAAGAAAAATGGATCAAGTAGTCCAAGATAGCATGACTTGGTCAAGACTGGAGAAAAAAAAAAGATTCAGATTAAGATACATCAAATATTTTTTTTGTTCTCCAGTGCAATATCTACCTTTTTATTGCCAGCAACTAAAGATGAGGCAAAACTAATGTTTGTGCTCATGTCAGTGTGTGTGTCAACCTAAAATCTGTTCTTAAAACTTTGCCGTTAACCATTAGAGCCAATGGGGTGTGCTCCAATTATAGGGCCATCACTCTCCTTAGCCTCTCTGGTAAGGTCTATTCAAGGGTACTGGAGAAGCAAGTCCGATCGTTGGTTGAACCTCAGATCCAGGAAAAACAAAGTGGAGAAGTTCAAGTATCTTGGGGTTTTGTTCACAAGTGCGGGAAGACTGGAGCATGAGATTGACAGAAAGATTGGTTTAGCATCTGCAGTATTGAAGACTCTGTACTGGTCCGCTGTGGTGAGGAGAGAGCTGAGCTGTATGACAAAGCACTCTGTTTACCAGTTGGTCTATGTTCCTACCCTCACCTATGGTCACGAGATCTGGGTAATGACTAAAAGAATGAGATCACGGATACGGAGCCAAGATGGTGTAGTGGTAGGGCTTTTGACTTGGGACCCGAAGGACGCGGGTTCGCGCCCCGGCCCCGGCAACTACACACCTTGGGGTGTCTATGAGTGCACATCTAATTCTCCAGCTCCCCGAGCGCGACTACGCTGCTCGTTGCACCACCTGGTGGTGGTTGGGTTAAAGGCAGAAGACCAATTTCGTCTGTCAAGTATGGGAAACATACACAGATGACAAATGTGACAAATTATTAATTATTATAATTAGAGGCGGTTGAAATGAGTTTCCTCTGCAGGGTAGCTGGACTCTCCATTAGAGATAAGGTGAGAATGTCAGTTATCCGGGAAACACTCAGAGTAGAACCGCCGCTCCTCCACATCGACAGGAGCCAGTTGAGGTGGTGTAGGTATCTGGTAAGGATGCTCCCTGGGCGCCTCCCTGGAGGTGCTTCAGGCATGTCTGACTGAGAGGAGACCCAGAGGAATAACCAGGACACGCTGCAGAGACTATGTCTCTCGGTTGGCCTAGGAACACCTTGGAATCCTCCCATAAGAACTGACTGACGTGGTTGTGGAAAGAGATGTCTGGGCCTCCCTGCTCAAGCTGCTGCCCCCGTGACACAACTTTGCAAAAAAATGGAAGATGATGGACGGATGGATGGATGGATGGATGGATGGATGGATATTAGATTCAACTCTGTCTCTCTGTTTGCAAATTATTTTATAAAACACTGGGCAAATTTTTATAAGAATACCAGAAAATATGGGAAATTGGGTACCTGTCCATGGTGAACCCTGCCTATCGCACAGTGGCCGAGATAGGCACCAACTTTCTTCACAACCCTTCAAGAAACATTTTCCTATTGAAATCATCTCAATTTGTGATGTGTGATACAGTCAACTGAACTTAGGAAACACAAAAATTGCTATAAATCAGACAATTTTACTGATACTGAGCTAATTTGGTATAGTCATAGTTGAGCATAAGCCTCAACACATACCGTATTTTCCAGACTATAAGTCACAGTTTTTCTCATAGTTTGGACAGTCCTGCAACATATAGTCTGAAGCTTTTCCCACTTTTCTTGGTGCAATTTTTGACTGATGCGTTAAGTGTATTAAGTGTTTTTATTGTATTGTCAACAGAACTAAGTCAGATACTACAATCTTTATTATTTCATGTCAAATCCATCCATCCATTATCTTTAACTGCGTCTTCCATTTTGGGTCACGGGGGTCGCCGGTGCCCATGTCTAGCAATCACTGTGCGAGGGGCGGGGGACAGGTCTCCAATCCAACACAGAGCCACATAGAGACAAACGACTCTTCACTTCTCACCCACACCTAGGGACAACTTAGAGTCACCAACCAGCCTAACGTGCATGTTTTTGGTCTGGGAGGAAACCCAAGCACCCACAGAAAACCCACGCATGCATGGAGAGAACATGCAAACTCCACCCATAAAGGCCCCCGGACCAGGATTTGAACCGGCAACCTTATCGCTGAAAGGCAGCAGTTCTACAGTTGTGCTACCGTGCTGCCCTCTCATGCCAAATCAAAATCAAAATTTAAAGTATTCTTTTTAATTAATCGTTAATAGACAAACCAGCCCACTTTCTGGCAGAGGCACTCGGGGTTCATTAAGACTTTATACAACAGAAACAAATAGAGATAAATTAAATAAATAAGATGGAGAACTAATGTAAAGCAAATAAATAAGATTTGAAAATCTAAGAAAAAGCTAACAGGATAAGACCCAAGGGAATGCACTTTGTGATGAAATGAAAGTAGTTGTCGGCAGCAGGACTGCAGGTGGTTGGGGGAAAAAATGGAAGTGAATGAAAAAGAACAGGTCTTTATTATGGTGAGTAACTTTGACACAGTCGCGCTGCTCCCAGTGCCAGTCCATCCGTCATCCAGCTCTCCTACTGATGAACGCTGGAAACAAATCTGAGGAAACTGGGCTTTATTTTGCCGCCTGGGTGACTTGTCTGAGTCGTCATGAGCCTATGTGTCCCTGCATCCCTCCCCAGCTGACGTCTCCCAGACGCTCCTCTCCATCTCCCCCTATTCATTATGCAGATCTTCTTCTTTTATTTTTTTGTTCCAATCCTGCATGTTTAGTAGATTCTTTATTTATCTCGAACGTTGCTGCTGTTTATCTGTTTGCAGAACGAGTGTGTATCTGCGCTTGATAAGTTGTGGAACACAGAGGGCATCAATCTCTGTCACTTAGCTGCTCAACATGTCAACTGCAGATAGAGCCGTCCTCCAATCCTTTTACTGCTTAGTCTAACTTTGATGCATTTTCAACTCCTTCAATACATAAATCTGCGAGACGGGGAACAAGTGAGAGAAGAGGACAAGTACTTCTGTGCTTTTGCAATCTAAGTCAAATATATGTTTACACATTCACAATTGAGAAATCCAGGCGCACAGTGTCAGATCTCATATTCTGGATGCCCTGGCTCAGCAGCCCACCCCCACTACAGGCCTCCTTTCTGTAGACTTCTGCAACAGTTATTTAGATGAATGATTAAAGTTAAGGCGCAGCCAGCAAGAGTCTCACCATTCTTATTTGAGGAAGAATGGGCAAGCTGTCATCTTTTGATGCATTGCCTGCCATTGTGCATGCAAACAAGACAAGCTTCCTCCACGGTCCCCCCCTTCATTTCATATGTATCCCAAAAGACCTTGCTCAGTGATTGATCAGGTGCTTCTATGGCATCACTGGAGACATGTGGGAAGTCTGCCCACCCAGCAAAGCAGACAAAAACACACCCGCACGCTGAGCTGATGTGATCAGAACAAGGATGAAAAGGAGGATTACAGTGAACAGTTGATCCATGGCCTCCAAAGTCTGGCTCCTAGGAGGAAAACCCTTTAAAGGTTTCATAGAGATTAGCTATAATGTTTTGTTTTGGCTACATTTCATCAAACTGTGGAGAAATGAAGATGTTGAAGATGAAAAAGATGAACGTTTTTGGTGTGTACTTTTGGTTAAGTTTTAGTTGGTGTTTTTATAAGCCAATCGTTTAAATTTGTATTAGTTATTTATAAATGATACAAACAACATTATTTAATATGATAGTTATTTCTGAATTTATCAAATATATAAACTTGTGTTTTCTGCATATTTTAGAGTTCCTGCTAAAACTGTTGTACACCTAGTCACATAATAATAATAATGAATTTAATTTGTAACGCACTTTTCATTAACAAAAATCTCAAAGTGCTACAAAGTGCAACTAAAATCAATGATCAAATAAAAACAAGTGATAAAATCAAGTACAATCAAATATAAAATAAAAATCAATAATAAAATCAATTAAAAACAATGATAATATCAACTAAGATCAGAGATAAAATCATGTGGAGGCAGAGTAGGCTTGCTTAAAAAGAAAGGTCTTTAAGCCTTTTTTAAAGTCAACCAGTGACTGTGGAGCTCTCAGGTAGTCAGGGAGGGAGTTCCATAGGCGGGGGGCAGCCACACAGAATGCCCGGTCTCCCATGGTCCTTAATTTGGTTCGTGGAATGTGAAGTAGATTACTGTTCTGTGATCGTAGAGACCGGGTGGATGAATATGGTGCAAGAATGTCCTTTAGATAATCTGGTGAAGTTCCGTGTAAGCATTGGTGTGTAATGAGAGCAGTTTTGTACTGAATTCTGTAGGTGACAGGAAGCCAATGGAGGTTATGGAGAATGGGTGTAATATGTTCAAATTTACGAACTCTCAACAAAATCCTTGCTGCACTGTTTTGAATATATTGAAGCTTCTGAAGGTTTTTGCCAGGGATTCCAATAAACAGGGAGTTGCAGTAGTCGAGCCTGGAGGAGACA
This sequence comes from Garcialebias charrua, assembly GCA_038048925.1. NCBI lineage: Eukaryota > Metazoa > Chordata > Actinopteri > Cyprinodontiformes > Rivulidae > Garcialebias > Garcialebias charrua. The sequence goes on along the minus strand of JBBPBX010066380.1, from coordinate 15,099 downwards.
AAGGCATGGACGAGTTTCTCTGCATCAGAAAAAGTTAGAGATGGGCGAAGTTTGGAGATGTTTCGAAGATGGAAGAAACAGGTTTTAAACAGATGCTTAATGTGATTTTCAAATGTAAGATGAGAGTCCATTTTTATTCCAAGATTTGTAACAGAGGTGGAGAGGGGGATGTCTTGTCCAGAAAAGGAAATTGTTGTTATAGTAGATGTTTGTACCTGGTGAGGGGTGCCAATCAGTATGGCCTCAGTCTTGGAGCAGTTTAATTGAAGAAAGTTCTGATTCATCCATGCCCTTATTTCCTCCAGGCAGGTAGAGAGGGCAGTGAGTGAAGATGGAGATGACAATGGTGATGATGATGATGCTCCAGTCCTGATGTAAAGNACATCACATATCTAAACAGTTTCCTGCTTTTTAGGGCTGCTGCCATATTTTAATAACTCTTACGCTCTGCTTTGGTGTCCAGGCGTATCAACATTGGGCAACAGTACCAGGCAGAAATTCCTGATTTGCGAGATCGGCTCTCTTCCCATTTCGACGAACCCAAAGCCGATTTGGTTTGGCATCCTTTGGACGACGTCAAACACAGCGACCAGTACTGTAAGTACGTAACTAGTTTCTATGACTGATAGAAGCTTTCTGTTTCTAACTTCATTTTTACTTCCTGTTTTCAGTGGACAGTTTGATGAACATGGCTTGCTCAAGTGTTCTCAGTGGAGGAGGAACCAATCAGGAACTGGTTTTGCACTGTTTACATGAATGTGGAGGCAATATTCTTGTGAGTTGATGGAGATTCCTTTGAGCTATTAAACTTGTAGCAACACCCTTTCAGTTCATGCTGTCGTTTTGTGCTTGTTGATCCTAATGACCATTTTGTTGAATCTTTGCAACGTCAATCTTAAGGAAGCGCTGGAGCGTTTGATGCTTCAGGACTCAATTTTCCCCAGTGGTCATCACCTGGGAGGGTATCACTACTCAGGTGAAACAGCTTTAGCAACTCTCACACATCCCAGCCTTTTGCCTTTTTTACATTTTGTTTTCCGTCCATTAATTTTTCTTTTATCCTCCACAAAAGTGTGGATTAAGCTTATCTTCACTATTCGTTATAGGCTCCGACAGCTGGACTGCAGAGGAGAAGTGTTTCTTCAACAAAGGGATTGGTGCCTACAGGAAGGACTTCTTCCTGGTGCAGAAACTGGTAAGTTCTATCCTGTAATGTTTCTGATCATTAGGATAAAAAGATCTCATTTAAGATGAGTGGTGGGAATCAGATTTGCATCGTTTATCATGTTTGTGCATCTGTTACCAGAATATCTCGTAAGATGAATTTTAATGAAACTTGCAGAACGTAATCATTGGGTGCACATGTTTATCTGTTTGCAGAACGAGTGTGTATCTGCGCTTGATAAGTTGTGGAACACAGAGGGCATCAATCTCTGTCACTTAGCTGCTCAACATGTCAACTGCAGATAGAGCCGTCCTCCAATCCTTTTACTGCTTAGTCTAACTTTGATGCATTTTCAACTCCTTCAATACATAAATCTGCGAGACGGGGAACAAGTGAGAGAAGAGGACAAGTACTTCTGTGCTTTTGCAATCTAAGTCAAATATATGTTTACACATTCACAATTGAGAAATCCAGGCGCACAGTGTCAGATCTCAATCTAAGTCAAATATATGTTTACACATTCACAATTGAGAAATCCAGGCGCACAGTGTCAGATCTCATATTCTGGATGCCCTGGCTCAGCAGCCCACCCCCACTACAGGCCTCCTTTCTGTAGACTTCTGCAACAGTTATTTAGATGAATGATTAAAGTTAAGGCGCAGCCAGCAAGAGTCTCACCATTCTTATTTGAGGAAGAATGGGCAAGCTGTCATCTTTTGATGCATTGCCTGCCATTGTGCATGCAAACAAGACAAGCTTCCTCCACGGTCCCCCCCTTCATTTCATATGTATCCCAAAAGACCTTGCTCAGTGATTGATCAGGTGCTTCTATGGCATCACTGGAGACATGTGGGAAGTCTGCCCACCCAGCAAAGCAGACAAAAACACACCCGCACGCTGAGCTGATGTGATCAGAACAAGGATGAAAAGGAGGATTACAGTGAACAGTTGATCCATGGCCTCCAAAGTCTGGCTCCTAGGAGGAAAACCCTTTAAAGGTTTCATAGAGATTAGCTATAATGTTTTGTTTTGGCTACATTTCATCAAACTGTGGAGAAATGAAGATGTTGAAGATGAAAAAGATGAACGTTTTTGGTGTGTACTTTTGGTTAAGTTTTAGTTGGTGTTTTTATAAGCCAATCGTTTAAATTTGTATTAGTTATTTATAAATGATACAAACAACATTATTTAATATGATAGTTATTTCTGAATTTATCAAATATATAAACTTGTGTTTTCTGCATATTTTAGAGTTCCTGCTAAAACTGTTGTACACCTAGTCACATAATAATAATAATGAATTTAATTTGTAACGCACTTTTCATTAACAAAAATCTCAAAGTGCTACAAAGTGCAACTAAAATCAATGATCAAATAAAAACAAGTGATAAAATCAAGTACAATCAAATATAAAATAAAAATCAATAATAAAATCAATTAAAAACAATGATAATATCAACTAAGATCAGAAGATAAAATCATGTGGAGGCAGAGTAGGCTTGCTTAAAAAGAAAGGTCTTTAAGCCTTTTTTAAAGTCAACCAGTGACTGTGGAGCTCTCAGGTAGTCAGGGAGGGAGTTCCATAGGCGGGGGGCAGCCACACAGAATGCCCGGTCTCCCATGGTCCTTAATTTGGTTCGTGGAATGTGAAGTAGATTACTGTTCTGTGATCGTAGAGACCGGGTGGATGAATATGGTGCAAGAATGTCCTTTAGATAATCTGGTGAAGTTCCGTGTAAGCATTGGTGTGTAATGAGAGCAGTTTTGTACTGAATTCTGTAGGTGACAGGAAGCCAATGGAGGTTATGGAGAATGGGTGTAATATGTTCAAATTTACGAACTCTCAACAATCCTTGCTGCACTGTTTTGAATATATTGAAGCTTCTGAAGGTTTTTGCCAGGGATTCCAATAAACAGGGAGTTGCAGTAGTCGAGCCTGGAGGAGACAAAGGCATGGACGAGTTTCTCAGCATCAGAAAAAGTTAGAGATGGGCGAAGTTTGGAGATGTTTCGAAGATGGAAGAAGCAGGTTTTAAACAGATGCTTAATGTGATTTTCAAATGTAAGATGAGAGTCCATTTTTATTCCAAGATTTGTAACAGAGGTGGAGAGGGGGATGTCTTGTCCAGAAAAGGAAATTGTTGTTATAGTTGATGTTTGTACCTGGTGAGGGGTGCCAATCAGTATGGCCTCAGTCTTGGAGCAGTTTAATTGAAGAAAGTTCTGATTCATCCATGCCCTTATTTCCTCCAGGCAGGTAGAGAGGGCAGTGAGTGAAGATGGAGATGACAATGGTGATCATAATGATGCTCCAGTCCTGATGTAAAGCTGTGTATTGTCGGCATAACAGTGAAAAGAAATGTTAAACTGATTAATGATTTGACCTAAAGGCAGCATGTAAAGGGAAAATAGCAGGGGCCCCAGAACTAACTCTTGAGGGACACCACAGGAGACACAGACAGTCTGGGAAGTGGCATTGCCAACACATTCCAGCCTATTGGAGAGGAATACGTTTATTAAATTTGTTCATTTTTTTACAAAAGAAACACAATACAAGACAATCCCATTAATGATACGTACACAATGTAAAAAAATGAAAGGAAGCAGAAAGAAGAATAAATCTTATTATATCTGCCCCTTTTTTCAAACAATCAGATTAAACAATAATAATATTTCACCAGTAGTACAAAATGACTAACTCTTTCTAATTTTCTAATACTAATACGTAACTAATAATCGATACAAAACACATTAATAATATTTCACCAGTAGTACAAAATGACTAATTCTTTCTAATTTTCTAATACTAATACATAATTAAAAATTGATACAAAGCACATTAATAATCTTCCACCAGTAGTACAAAATGACTAACTCTTTCTAATTTTCTAATACTAATACATAACTAATAAATAATACAATACACATTATGCTAATTCATATATATTTTTTCAACAAATTCCTTTTGATCATTTTCTTAAATGTAAACAGTGACTTGGCATTTTTAACTACATTCTCCAAGCCATTCCATAATCTAATTCCCTGGATTGAGGTAGAACGTCCCTTCAAGCTAGTTCTGAATTGTGGTTTTACAAACATCTCTGTCCCCTTAAGATTATAACAACTTTGTCTTTTAACAAAGTGCATTTGGATATTTAAAGGTAATTTGTTGTTCTGAGCCCTATACATAATTGATAAAATATTATAATCAACCAAATCATGGAACTTCAATAATTTCAGTTGATAAAATAATGTACTGGATGGATGACAGTAATGTTTTCTAGTGATAATTCTTACAGCTCTTTTCTGTAATACAAAAATAGGCTTTGTGATTGTTTTACACGCTTTCCCCCAAACATCAATACAATAGATTAAGTGTGGAACAATGATTGTGTTATACAACAAATACAGAGCTTTATCATTCAATAGGTCTCTGACCTTGTATAGTACTGCAATCGATTTAGCTATTTTTATTCTTACAGAATTTATGTGTTGTTTCCATGTCAGTTTGTCATCAATAATAACACCCAAAAACTTCACCTCACTCACTCTACAAATCTCAACACCCTCAATTTTGAGTGGAACATCAACAGTTTTCTTTTTATTACTGAATATCATGTAATTAGTTTTTTCTAGATTTAATGATAATTTATTGATTTTAAACCAAGTTTGTATTTTGGTAAATTCTGTCTTTATCAATTCCAACATTTGTTCTATATCTTCACCTAAACAGAAAAAAGTGGTATCATCAGCAAAAAGTATACATTTAAGGAGTCCTGACACATTTACCAAGTCATTCACATATAAAATAAATAGCTTTGGTCCAAGCACAGAGCCCTGGGGAACTCCACATGTGATATTACAGAGGTCAGATCTTACATCATTTATTTGTACAAATTGTTTCCTATCTTTCAAATAGCTAGATACCCACTGTAATGCTGGTCCTCTAATACCATATTTGTTCAGTTTTTCAAGGAGAATGGTGTGATCAATAGTATCGAATGCTTTTTTTAAATCAACAAAAATACTGACACAGTATTGTTTTTGATCGACAGCAGTAGTTATTTGTTCCATTAATTCCATGAGAGCCATTGATGTAGAGTTTTTAGCTCTGAACCCATATTGACTATTGCTTAGAATATTTTGTTTGTCTATAAATTGATCTAGTCTGTTCACAAAAAGTTTTTCAAGAATTTTAGAAAACTGTGGTAACAAGGATATAGGTCTATAATTGTTGAACACACATTTATCACCATTTTTAAAAAGAGGAACTACCTTAGCTACTTTCATATTATCTGGAAATATTCCTGTTGAAAATGATAAGTTACATATATATGTAAACGGCTCAATAACATGGCTCATTATATCCTTTACAAACATCATATCCATGTCCACCCAGTCCTTTGATCTCTTGTCTGTAAGATTTTTTACTACTTTCATTATTTCCTCTTCGTTAGTTCCATTTAGAAAAATACTGCTTGTACAGCCTGTAATTGTGTGGCTCACATTATTATTTACTTTTGGTATTTTAGCTGCAAGGCTTGATCCAACATTCACAAAATACTGATTAAATCCATTGACAATTTCATTTTCATCATAAACTTCATCTTTTTCTTTTACAAAATATTTTGAAATACTAGTTTTTGCTTTATGATTCTTCATAACACTATTCATTACTCGCCATGTTGCTTTCATATCACCATTACTTTTATCTAATAATTTACTATAATATTCTTTCTTATGTTTCCTTATAATCCCTACTAATTTATTTTTATACTTTTTATATTTTTCTTCAGCGTTTTGACTTCGCAATTTCAAGAAACACGAATACAAATAATTCTTTTTTTTACAAGCATTTCTCAACCCTTTTGTCATCCATGGTTGGTCAACAATTTTTCTCTTTGTGTAATTTGTTTGTACACAATTTTTTTCATACAGAGTTTCCAAGATATTCATAAACTCATCATATGATCTGTTCACATCATCAACATACACTTTATTCCAGTCTTGTTTATCTAGATCCTCTTTTAATTTTTCCATAACTTTTTTTGATGTGTTTATGATCTTTTTCTTTGCGTTAACTTCTTTTGTGATACTTTGATCATTTTTATAGATTGTGAAAACTGGTAAATGATCACTTAAGTCGGTCGTTAAGATACCACCTATCACCTCTCCGTCTGTTATATTTGTGAAAATATTATCAATTATTGTGGCACTATGAGTTGTAATTCTTGTTGGCTTGGATATCAATGGATACATATTTAAACTGTACATTGAATTTATAAATGTACTGATGTTATTTGAATCTGTTTTATTTCCCATATCAATGTTAAAGTCTCCACACAGAAAAACTTTTTTATTAAAACTCTTCTCCAATAGCTCCAGGATTTTATCAGTGAATATTTCTATATTTGATCCTGGTGATCTATATACACAACTTATTATTATGTTTTTATCATTTTTGTTTATTATTTCTATTGTTATCATTTCCATAAGATTATCAACTATTATTGACATTTCATTATTTAGTTTACATTTTAATTCATTTTTAACATATAAAGCGACACCACCGCCTCTCTTATTATTTCTGTTCATGTGAAATAATTCATACCCTTCAATGTGAATATTACTTGTGTTATCGTCATTGAGCCATGTCTCTGACAGTGCTATTATCGTAAAAGTTCTATTTAACTGTTTTAAGTAATCTGTTATGTTGGATATATTTGCATTTATACTTCTGCTGTTAATGTGAATAATAGAGAGAACTCCATTTGTTATATTGATGTCATTAAATTGCTCTTCATTGTAGTATTCGCTATCTTTTATTACTGGAAAAAAGTTAGCATCAATAACATCATTAACATTATATATTTTAGGTTCTGAGTCTTCGTATGTTGTCATGTTTTAATGTATTTGATGTATTTGTTCATTTCAGTTGTTTCATTGATTTGTACTTTGTCCTCCTCGGTGCTCCTCTAGATCCTTCAGTTCTTTTATCATTTTAGGGTTAGCCCCTACATGTGTTTTGATAAAGATGTTTCCATTTCTTGTCCATGTTGATGCTATTTTGTGTTGGCTTTTTAGCCACCTTGCTTCCTTTGCAATTCTTCCGTTTTTTTTTGTTAGATGTTCATTTATGTACGTTTTTGTTCCCTTCAGTAGGTGTGATTGACTAATTACATAGTTTCTAAACTTCCTGCTAACGAACTCGACAACTACCGACGGTTTGGTATTTGGTGATTTACTGGGCAGGGTGTAACAGAACGAAATGTCCTCATATTTTATGTCATAGTAATTGTCCCATAAAAAATTAACTACAGTCTCCTCCAGAGTCTCTAGTTCTTCCTGTGGTGCATCCTCAGTTGGGCCAGTGTTAGTGAGAGCTTGTTTAAATGTCCGACACTTACTAACATCAAGTCCTGTGATCACCACGTTGTTCTTTTTTGTGTATTTTTCCATGTCTTCTATTTTTTTTCCAGTTCAGCTATTTTATTGTCTTTGCTGGTTATCAGATCTTTCAGTTGTCTTATTTCATCAACCAGATTGGCCTGTGAATCAATTTTTTTTGATAATTTTGATAGTTTTTCATTTATACTGTTTAGTGATTTTTTAAAGTCTTCCATTTCTGCTGAGTTGTTTTCCGCCGACTCTGGTGACTTTTGACCACCTTTTTTTGACTCAGGTGATTTTTGTCCACCTCTTTTCGGCATTACTTACAGAGTTTGTAGTCTAGTGGTAGCAGGTCTCTGGTTGATGGTTTGTTTACTGAACCACGTGGCTCTTCCACGAGGCTCACAGGCCTAATGATGGTGGCTGTGGCCCAGTGCCCAGATCAGCAGTTAGTTCAGAACTCACGGTCTCAGCAGAACTCACGGTCTCAGCAGAACTCACGGTCTCAGCAGCCCGCAGCAGTCCCCTGGCTCGCCCACGGCGCACGGCTCAGATCGAAGCCTCAGGTGGTGTCCACTGTTCACGGCGCTCGGATCAGCTCGAAGCCCCAGGTGGCGTCCACGGCTCACGGCTCTCGGATCAGCTCGAAGCCCCAGTTGGCGTCCACGGTTCACGGCTCTCGGATCAGCTCGAAGCCCCAGTTGGCGTCCACGGTTCACGGCGCTCGGATCAGCTCGAAGCCCCAGGTGGTGTCCACGGCTCACGGCGCTCGGATCAGCTCGAGGCCCCAGGTGGCGTCCACGGTTCACGGCGCTCGGATCAGTTTGAAGCCCCAGGTGGCGTCCACGGTTCACGGCCCACTCGTGGCTCTCGGATCAGCTCGAAGCCCCTTGTTGCGTTCACGGCTCACGGCCCCCTCGTTGCGCTCGGCAGCACATGGCTAGCGTTAGCTTGTAGTCTGAAGCCACCACTCCCAGCTTTGTTGTTTTCTTTCGCTGCAACAAAGCACCTCCAGCGTGCCGGCCCGCGTTTCTTCGTAACAACCAGCGTATTTTTCCGGTTTATTTGTTAACGAAGTCCGCAGCTCCGCAGCTACGGCACCCGGTTACGGTGACCTAGCTCGGTTAGCTTTGATTAGCTCGGTAGCTACGCTAGGCTAACTCTCGGCGAAAACTCACGGACATGTTGGCTTGTAGATTCATAAATTCTGGATCGCATGCTCCAGTCCAAGTTCCGCAGCTTTTTCAGATGATATGAGTATAGTTTGTGTAAAATTCTGCATACAGTACGTTTGTTTTAGATTTAAACTATCCTTTCAGGTCTGCAGCCTTTAAAGCCTTGAGTTGATAGGACAGATGCAGTATTTTCTTTATCTTTAGCAAAAATGCTCTATAATGTGTACACTACAGTCAAACCATCAGTGGGCTCTATAAATATACACACACAAAAGGTTACAGTCTCACCTTTGATTGGTTTTATTCAAATTATTTGACAGCAGAAACTCTTTATGACAGTAAGGCAAACAGAACTGAAGAGCCAACAGGTAGAAAAAGCCAAAAAGGTTGATCTATTTCAGGAATGAAAATCCATCTAGAACACACGACAGTGACGCCACGTGTGTCTTTGCATGTCACCATGACACTGAAGGCAAAAGCAGTGAACTCTGTAGGGATGAGCTAGAAAGAGAACAGATCAGAGCAATCAATGGATGCAGGAGCTTTCTTGGCAATGGACTCACTTCACACACCTGCAGCACGCATCATGGGGTGAAGCAAGTGTGAATGAATCTGTGTATTTGTGTAAAACAGGCACAGTGGGGGATCTGTTTGTGTAAATCCTCCGTACATGGCCCAGTTTTAGTGCATGCATGGCTATAATGTACAGTACATACGGAGGACCCTGCATTTCTGTGCATTGGGGAGTTTCAGATCTGTTGACATTAAGGGAGTAGGGGATAGGCAGTGGGTGGTCTACGGTCAATGTGTGCAACAGTTGAACCATAAAGCTTTGGTATTCTCACATCAAGAAAATCACTGCTGGGGCCTGGAGAGAGTAAATGCTAAGAATAAAATGTGGGACGATTCCCCTGATGCATGGTCTGTGAAGAAAATGGAGCAAACGAACACAGACAGTGACATTCAACAGAGTGCGACTTTGACGGGGTGATTGCTAATCCTGAGCTCCCCCTTCACTGATGTCTTCTGACTTTAGATGTGCAAATCTTTGAAGCCAATCACAGACAAACAACCACAAACCAATACATTTCCACGCAGAGGCTATGAAAACTTTTCAGTTTCACCAAGTTACTGCAGAGAGCTGTGACAATAAGGTCACAGGTAAACTCTGATTTTAAGTAAAGCTGAACGCTCTGGGACTGAGACGTCACATCTATACAGTGCTAGTCCCATTTGTTATTCAATATATATATACTGTATACAGTATAGTGTACCAAGAACTGCTAGTTCTGGATATTTTGAAATGTCCTCAAGTGTGTAACTGTTGCGTTTTTAAATCCTCCACTGCTCTGTGTCCTGTTAACATAAAAAGTGCAAATATGGTCAGCGTCTGTTTTTATTCCCTCATTACCTTTTGACAGTCCTCTTCCTGAGCTTCACTTACCCCAGAAAGCACAGAGCAAATCCAACACAATGAACTCAATCCAATCCTGCTAAACAGCTCTGTCATTACCCTCCAGAAATACAAACACATGCTCATCTGCATATGGTAATGGGAGGAATGAGAAAAGAGTAAAATTAGAGGTAAGTGCTTGTTCTCAATGTTCATGTCAGTGGGATTTTGACATCTCACTCTGAGCTGAAACAGCTCTCCTTTGTGTGGATCTCCCACAGGAAGCAAGCCTGCAGACTACACATTTAATCTCAAATAGCACAATAGTGTAGTGCACGCCTGGTGTACTGTGTATATGCAATTGCCTTTAAAGACAAAGTAGTGTTCCCCCAGAGAGGCATTTTGTTTCAAACAGAAAACATGAAAAAAAAAATCAATTAACATTAAAGCACATCATAAAGAGCATTAGATTTGTTTAAAAGCTGGCTCATGAAAATAAAATTCTGATTTTTTTTTAATTGGGGGGGGGGGGTGTTCATATGCGGTGTAAAGGCACTAAAAATACATTAATTCTAGTTCTACTATATTAAAACATGAAGAGGGTTTAAAAGTACTAAGTTCTCAGCAGGGCTAAAATTTTATTCTTAAAACCAATTTCAAATGCTTTTTTTTAATAATAATAATCATTATTATTTAAAAAAGCATTTGCAATTGGTTTTAAGAGATAAGGTAAGTTTTAAATTGAATGTAGGACTGAGGGTTGCAACTCTAAATGTGGGGACAATGACAGACAAAGGTAGAGAGCTGGCTGACATGATGCAGAGAAGGAAGGTAGATGTTTTTTGTGTCCAAGATACCAAGTGCAAGGCAGCAAGTGTCAGATAGGGTGATGTGCCTGAAGGTAGAAGTACAAGGTCTGAGGCTAAACATCATCAGTGGTTATGCTCCACAGGTTGGATGTGATGGGGAGGAGAAAGATACAGTTTGGAAAGATTTGGATGAAGTGATAGAGAGTATTCCCAGGGAGGAAAGAGTGGTGATTGGAGCAGACCTGCATTGACATGTTGGTGAAGGAAACAGAGGGGATGAGGAAGTGATGGGTAGGTTTAGTGTCAAGGAAAGAAACCAGGAAGGACAGATGGTGATGGATTTTGCCAAAAGAATGGAAATGGCTATAGTCAATACCCATTTCCAAAAGGAGGAGGAACATTAAGTGACTTAAGAGTGGAGGAAGGCATGCGCAGGTCGACTACATTCTGTGTAGAAGAGGAAACCTGAGGGAGATTGGAGACTGTAAGGTTGTGACAGGGGAGAGCGTGGCCAGACAGCCATCGGATGGTTGTGTGTAGAATGACTGTTGTTGTGAAGAAGAGAAAAAGAGTAAAATCAGAGAAGAAGACCAAATGGTGGAAGCTGAAGAATGAAGAATGTTATGAGAAATTCAGAGATGAGCTGTTAAAGGCTCTGGGTGGTAAGAAAGAGCTTCCAAGTGACTGGGCTACTACAGCAACAGCAATTAGAGAGACAGGTAGGAAGATACTTGGTGTGTCATCTGGACAGAGAATGGATGATAAGGAAACCTGGTGGTGGAATACTGTAGTGAAGTGCAGGAAGCGGTTCAAAGAAAGAGGTTAGCCAAGAAGAAATATGACAGTGAGAGGACTGAAGAGAGAAGACAGGAATATAAGGAGATGGGACATAGAGCAAAGAGGGAAGTAGCCAAGGCAAAGCAGAGGGCGTACAATGAGTTGCATGGGAGACTGGACACTAAAGAGGGCGAGAAGGACTTGTACCGATTGGCAAGACAGAGGGATCAGGTGGCAGGTGATCCCACACACCCACTACACAGCTGCTTCAGCCTGTTGCCTTCAGGGAGGAGACTGAGGAGTCTCCAGGCTCGAACCAGCAGACTGAGTGACAGCTCTGTTCATCAGGCAGTCAGGATGCTAAACTCTCTGCCTGCTCTGCCCTCCCTCCCACTTGTACTGCCTTAATCACAAAAAACTTTCACACACCACCACACAACACAAAGATTTTAACACTGGACTCTGTGTCATCAAAACGGGTTATTCACTCAACTCACGGTCATGTGCTCATTCAGTTTGCACTACTTCTTATATTTGCACTAATGTTTGTATTACATTACTGCCTATAGTCATACTACTGTTTACATTCACTGTTTACATTTATTACTACTGTTTTCATTCAATACTACTGTTTTGTTTACATTTATTACTACTGTTTACATTTACACTACTTTTTATATCTACACTACTGCTATATATATATATATATTTTACTAGCCTTATTGCATATGCCACTTTACCTCTATACCAATATCAACTACCTCATACATATACTGTGTACATAAACTTCATATGCTGCTTTGTCACTCTATTACAAATGTCAATGCCAGAACTTTCATTTTATTTTATAGATATACTTTTTACACTTTTATACTACTATGCAAAAAACTCAGGACAGTATTACACTTTTGTTATTTCATTTTATGCTTATGTTTATTAAATGTTTAGTGTTTTAGTGTTGGTGTAACTTTTCATACTTTCATACTACTACTATGCAAAAACTACTATGCAAAAACTCAGGACAGTATTACACTTTTATTATTTCATTTTATGCTTATGTTTATTAAATGTTTTAGTGTTTTAGTGTTTAAATGTTTACTGTTGCACCGAGGGACAGAGAGAAATGCAATTTCAATCCTGTGTATGTCCTGTACATATTGCAGTTTTGACAATAAAGTTGACTTTGACTTTGATCAGGCTGGAAAGAATGTGCAGCAGGTTAGGCTTATTAAAGATAGGAATGGTAATGTTCTAACAAGTGAGGAGAGTGTGACAGGAAGATGGAAGGAGTACTTTGAGGAGCTAATGAATGAAGAGAATGAAAGAGAAAAGTGAATGAAAGAGAAAGAAGAGTAGAGGTCATAGAAACTGTGGACCAGGAAGTGGGAAAGATTAGTGAGGGTGAAGTCCGGAAAGCTCTGAAAAGAATGAAGAAGGGGAAGGCAATAGGACCTGATGACATACCAGTGGAGGTTTGGAAATGTCTTGGAGAGATGGCAGTGAGGTTTTTGACTCAAATATTTAATGGAATATTTGAGGGTGAGAAAATGCCTGAAGAATGGAGAAGAAGTGTGCTGGTTCCCATTTTTAAGAACAAGGGTGATGTACAGAGTTGTAGCAACTAATTTTTTTTCCATTTATAGATGGCCTCCCTTCACACCTTATAGCCATCCTCTCACTCCAATATGTATTTTTTTTAATAGAGAGAAAGAAAGAAAAGAGAAAGTGAGACAACAAAACAACAATTATCCACAAAAAGAGCACAAGGCAAACACACCAAACCTCCGTCCACAATCCTGCAAAGCACATGACAGAACACAGCAACGAAACATACAAGCATAAAGACTGATAATATTCATGACCTTGCATTAGATTTCTATATATAAACATACCCATACCTACAAATATATATACAGTATACATACATATATATTTATATTCATTTATATACCCATCTACATATATCTACATATACATCCCTGCATCCATTTGTGTGTGGTTGTGAGCATGCATAAGTGAATAAGGTTCCTCCAATAGAACATTTAGTAGCGATTGTGAAGCATCAGAGATCTGTCCCCCCAAAGCCCGAGACAGACGAAAGGGCGATCAAAGCCCAAGACCCCAGGAAGGACCCCGAGCCCAGAGTCCCCAGGACCACCCGAACAGGACGAGCCACTCGTCCACTCCCCAGATCCGACCAAGGGGAAGAACCGGACGAACCCCACCAGGGACCACACACAATGACCCCCCGGGGTCAACAGCGACAAATACACAGGCCCCCGCCGGAGCCCGCTGCACCGATGTAGCCCCAGGGCCGGTCACCGATGCTCGGGCACCGGGGACGCCCATCCCTCAGGTCCAGACCCGACAGGACCAGAGGACCCGAGCCCCACCAGGCAGCCACCAGGCCGAGCCGACAAACGCCCAAGCGTCCAGCCCCAGATAGTGAGGGCCCCAAGCACGCCCGCAGGCAGAGGAACACCCACCAGGGGGCCACGTGGCAGGAGCGCGACACTAGGTAGCCTCAGAAATATTCTTTTCTTTTTCCGTTTACCCAATATTTCTGTGATCTTTATGATGGATAAGTAAAACAGAAGCCATAGAGTGACAATGGACACGTTAACTTAGTTTGGTGTGCCAAAGACACTACCATTTATTTAGAATAAATCAACTAAATTAACACCATTACACTTGATTGACATGATTTCACTTTCTTTCAATTTAATACGTCAGCACATTTAAATTGTAACAACAGACATAAATACAGGATGTCATTATACTTAGTCTGTGGCTCAGTCTTAGCTTAAAAATAGTTACCAGATAGATTGAGAGGGATAAGGAAATAGGAGGAGAGATGGTTTAAAGGAAATTGTCTTGAGCATGTTACCAGAAGTGACACTTCCCATCAGATTTCTGCTGAAATCCAGGTACGTTTGTAAACAGCTCTTTACCTTTGACGACGAGTCTGATAAAGAGATGACACCAGCCTTTCAGGCGTACAGAATCGTTGCAGGTCCAGCACGTCCGAGCCGGTTCTCGTTTACGTTTCAACGTCTCCTGGGATCCGCGTCGATCATCAGAAAATATGTCAGCTACTGGTTGACTTCAAGATAACTTATTCCAGAAAGGAATTTAATTCAAGTTCTGAGCTGGTACGCTCGGTTCTAAGTGGACCAATAACAAGCATGTTATCAGCCTTTACTGGAGGACGAAGGCCCTTAGCTTTTGACCAAACGTCCCACAGCTTGAAGAGCAAGTTCACATCTCTCCTTCCTCACAGGAACTCACTCTTTTAGGAAAAAACTTAGACCCTTAGTAGAAGATCTGAGATGAGAGGAGTTGTCACTTCCCCATTGGTCCAAAAGAGAACCAGTCGAGCAGTTCACTTGT
>JBBPBX010066376.1:0-19684 GCA_038048925.1 Garcialebias charrua | reverse complement strand
GATAATGTTATTCTAAGATATCTGTATTTTTTCGAACAACACCATGGCGATCTAAAAAAGTCGTCAGGTCCTCTGGATGGATTCTTCTTGTTGAAACGTTTTGTCTTTTATCTAAAAAATACTTTGAAGTCTTTTGGATAAAAGACCAAATGTTTCAACAAGAAACTGCTAATGACTATCTAAACATGGGGCATTTTCACATAAATTTTCAGGGTTATAAAACCTCAAAAATGTCATACATGTGTGACAAAGGGCTACAATAGGTAATATTAATCCTTTACTAATTTTGCATAACTCTACTTTTTTTTTTTTTTACTGTTTTCTCAACAAAAGATGATCTGTGATTGATGTACTCGCTCAGAAGGTACTTTTGTCAGAACATCACTTAAAAAAATCACCATCCTATCACTTTGGGATGCAGCGATCCACTCTGTTTTGGTTCCATTTGAACTAGCGGTTAGATAGTCAAAATTAAATCACATTTCTCCAAACCAAGGTTGTTCAAATGATTATCTATAACAGGTAAGATATTCATTGTTTATAAGCTTTCCACAAACCCCATTTCAAAAGATTTGAACTAGCTCTTTAAATATTATATCCAGAACTACAGAATATTCTGTCCAGCACTACAGTACTGCAGGAGCTAAGCTACAAAAAATGGCATGATATGAAATACTGTTGCAGATACTGGATTTGTTGCAAGGCAAATAAGGATATAAAACTCTTGTAGTGAGACTTAGCCCAAGGCCATTCAAACAGGTGCTGTGAATATCTGAACAGCTGTGCAGATCTTTGATTAAAAGGAGAAAATGAAAAAGTGCAGTTACACGCATTCAAAACATGGCAGAAAATATTGTGATGCTTTGAAGAAATACAACTCCGTGGCTGCAGACGAGCTAAAACAATGGAGAAAAATGAAGTTAAACTTTCATCCAAAACAAACAACACATTTTCATTACCGTATTTTTCGGAGTATAGGGTCGCACCTTTTTATCATTTTTTTCATGGCCTGCGACCTATATATGGCTTTTTATCACTTTCGGCAAAACAAATTTTTAAATCCAGCTCATTTCACAATTACGTTCATTTATTAAGGAAAAGTTCAGCTCAGACACATATTTGCTATAATTTTTATCAAACAAATAATTGTTTTTAAGTGTTAATCTTCTTAAAAGCCTTGCTGTGCGCTCCTGTGGCAGACATTTGCAGCAGAGCTAAACGTAGGTGCGACCTATCTAGGGATTTTTCCAATCTATTGGTGATAATTGGACATTGCGACCTATACTCCAAAAAATACGGTAATTCTGTGGCATTTACATTTACCCCTTTTAAAAATATATATAATACTAAACATTTACGAATCTCCTTGTACTTCTCTAGTGTGCATCGATGACAACATCTTTCACACTTTTTTCAGACAAAACATTTTTCATAAAAAAAAAAAACTGAAACAAAGTGCGTGTTTCATTTTTTTCCCACATGAAGGCTGCCACATGTGCAAGAAAAGTAAAGATTTTTGTAAAATCTCGAGAGCAGAGTTTGTTGGATAAGCATCAGTAAAACGTTGAAACGATGCCATAAAATATCAACTCTGGGGGATGGCGCTGTACGATCTTTGGAAAAGTAGGAAAATCATGACGGACGGTTGCTCGGTTCCTCAGAGCAGACTCCTCTCAGAGCTGACAGCCTGTCTGCAGCCCCAGTCTGCTTGAATACAAAAAAATAATAGTAATGGAAGAGGAAACTGCAGTTTGTGTTTAGCTTGTTGCTCCAGTATTATCTCAACTGTCGGTGCAGAGTTAGAGCTAAGAGGGCCAGCGTGGTTGGTAGGGCTAGAGAGCGTGCACAAAGCGGGGCGGAGTCCTCCACAGGCCCGCTCCGGTCAGCTTTCACCACCGGGATCTCAGTGGCAGCAGCGGACGTGCCTGTAGGGCAGGCCTCAGTGCAGCCGCCTCCACTGCCCGAGCCGCTTCCTTCATCGCCTGAAAAATCAGGACAAAATAGAAAATGAGTCCACGAGTCACATCAAATAAAACAAACGCAACAGTTTTATACTATGAAAGAAAACTAGGATTAAAACAGGTTTAAAATAATGTTTCAGAATGATAACTTGCCAACAAATGATAAAAGTCTCACAGCCTCACGCAGTCCTTTTGGAAAGTTAAAAATTGTTTATTATTTTAAAGTCACAGCTTATGACAGCTGAAGTTCATTTGATCTAATTCCAAAACTTATTTTATTAAATCTGCTTTAAATGACCAAATCTTAATAGAGAGCACATGCCAACTTAACATGGGGATTAACTGAGCACAAGAACCATCATCCCAAACGTTAAAGTAAAACAAGTCAGAACTTTTTATATTTATAACAAAAATGTAGTTGATTCCACTGTGCAAATTGTTAGTTTTGGTAAAACTCTCACTCTCTCTATCATTTCTAGTTAAATAGTGAAACTCCTGTTTGTTTAGGAGTCTGGAGAAAATTCTCAAGAAAATGAAAGTCTTTTAAAAGCTCGTACGTAGTGAAGGCAAAGCAAACCCCTTTCCATTTACTGGCTTGGATTAAATAAACAAGGCCACATTGCATCACCAGAAGGTGGCAGAATTTTCAGCAATACACAAAATGTATCAGTGAAATCAGAACAAACCTTAAAGAAAAGAAAATCTTTATGCTTTTTAGAAATTGCACCTGTTTCTTCTCTAAAAGCAGAAACAGCTCTTTAGTCATATGTGAAGCTCCTATATCCCCACAGGCTTCTGTTTTTTTTTTTTGATAATGCCATAAATCATGTAAAACAAGCATTTGATTTTTTTTTTCTTTTAAAGGTGCATAAAAAAAGGGGTGGGGGGGACAATTCTGGCTGCAGACCATTCTTCTTACAATCAAGAAGACAACATATGCATCATGCGCTAATGAATTATGATGCTTTAAATGGCAACGTTTGAAAATCTACTCTTTATTGAACTAATACATTTTTCTTTTTCTGACAGCTGGATTAATATACAGTACACATTTAACCTCAGGTCAAAATGACCCATGAGTCCTTGAGGGTCATTTTGACCTGAGGGCAGCAGCAGGCTTAAAACGAATCAGATTATAGCACAATCCCAGTGATGCTCGTTAACTGCAAGCAAAATTCAAAAGTAGCGTTTTAATGCATTTGTGTGAGTGGTTAGAATGAACAAAAGCTTACTCGAGTCTTGAAAGTAGATGTCATTGCCATTGTAGGCGTTTTTCAACTTGGTGGTCATCACCCGCAGAGCCATGATCTGCTGACGGATGAGGGTGTCTGGACGTGTGATGTCGACGGCCACCTCAGGGTTGTTCACCTGGTTGGTAAGGCCGTCCTTCTGGACTTCAGGGAAGTACCTTAAAAACAGCATTGTGAGAAATCAAAGAGTCACATCCAAGACAAGAAAGGACCTAAAGACATGTTAGGACTGATAACGGAAATTGCTCTATCTATTTTACAAACAGTAGAGCATTGTACTGTTCTATGTCATACTGACATCTATGTCAGTAAGGGGTTACTGACGTGTTTCTGTGGGGAAGACTCGTCAGCCGCTTCCGCTCATGTTCAGTGAATAAGCCGCAAGCAGTCATGTGAGGGGTTTCTCACAAAGCATTTGACACAGCAGCATTTGTTTTCTCATAAGCTGCTACGGAGCTCTGAGAGTTCCCTGAATTCAGAGTGGTACATTTCTGTTCTTTCTTCATTAAAAAAACATAATAAATACCTAAAAAGCTCTTAGAGATTGTTTATGTAATGTGCATAAAAAAACAAATAATGGCAAAGGCTTTATTTAATAGCTGTTTAGCACATTTGCCTACACACATTTAATTACACAAATGAGCTCATTTCTAAGAGAAAAAAAAACGGAGAGCTTGGAGATAAATACAAAAAACAACAACAAAACTAAAAACAACAACGAGAGAAATTGCATTTCCTGCAAACATGCAGTGTTACTGCTGAAGAACTTGCTGAGAAACAGATGAAATTAGCAAAAATTATTCTGAAATGTGGCAGAAATGAAAAAACAAGTCAAGGTTAGCTGAAAAAAGCAGAAAGAACACACATTTGCTGAATCTGGTTTAAATAAGCAGAAATGAGCATAAAAATGAGCTAAAACAGTTGGCATTAGCAAAAACAAATAGCTGAAAAGTAGCTGAACGGCAGAAAGATGCTTAAATTACCAGAATGAAGTGGAGAGAGTATAGTTGTGTCCAATTGGAATGAAAGATGCAGAAATTAGCACAAAAAATGGATATTATTTGAAAAAAGCTGAAATTATCTTTAAAAAAGGGGCAGAAAGAAGCTTAAATTACCAGAAGGAAGTGGAGAGAGCACATTTTTTCTGATTTACCATACCATACCATTTTATTTATAGAACACTTAAAACAGCGACAAGGCCAACCAAAGTGCTGCATTTTTTTAAATGAGTGCAAAAAATGTGGAATTAGCAAAAAAGAAAAAAGAAAAAAAGAAGCTAACATTAGCATAAAACAGCTACATAGTAGCTGAAATAGCAGAAAAAGCTGAAACTTGCATAAATTAGCTGAAAGAAGTTAGAAGAAGCAGAAAAACGTAGTTAGCAGAGATAATCTAAAAGGAACACAAGTTGTAAAACCAGCTGAAATTAACTGAAAGTAGCTGAAAAAAGTTTAAATTTGCACAAGGAAGCTGAAAGAAGCTGAGCCAGAACAGAATGTGAAAGGAGCAGTAAAATGTTATAAACAGATCTAAAGATATGAAGGATGTAAATTAAGCTCAATTAATTTTCTTTGAGAAAGAAACGGCAGAAAACGCTAAATGTTTCAAAAAGCTAAAGTTGCACCAATACCAAAAGTCATAGCAGGATTGTCCTGAAAGAGCTGAACATTTTGATTTACGATTTGTTGAAATAGTGGATTTGTTGAAATTGTGGAATAAGAAAGATGCTGAAATATGTACGGAAGAAAAATGGATTGTAATAGTGTGAATGCATCAAAAACATTCACACAATAAACAAACCAAGAGCACCAAAATGATACATTTTCAAATATTTCTTGATTTTGGGTCCATTTAAAGAACTATAACAACAAGTAAAGCATCATTTGTTCACAGCTATCACTTTAACACCAAGTTAAATGTTCACTAGAACAATGAAAGGTCAGATTCTTGAAAATAATTTAGTAAAGGAAGAATGAAAACCAGAAAACTTCCTGGTTTTAGTGGAACGAATCACAATGAAAATATGCCAAGTTTGGACACAATGGAGTTTAAGCCAGGGAAAGCAAACAAGCGGTCTCTTAATGCTCGGATCAGACTGCTTAATGTCAGGCACGCTGAGCAGACTTTGGACTTGTGAGTAAAGCTTTTGTGTTAGCCTGAACAAAGCCTGGGGCTGCGGTGCCCTCACCTGCCCTTGGTGTGTCCGTTCCAGCACTCCCCCTCGCTGGCATTTCCAGCCGTCACTCTGTCCTCCACACACATCGCCTCGGGCAGGTCGGACCAAAACTTCTTGAACAGCTTAAGTTGTTCTTTTATGTCAACAACCTAAACAAAGATGGGAGGTTGAAGAGCATGAGAAGACCATTTACAGCACATATACCATAATTTTTGCAGTATAAGTCACAGTTTTTTTGCATAAATTGGCATGCCCTCTGACTTATACAGCCAAGCGACGTATTTACAGGTAGTCCCCGATTTACGAGCGAGATCCGTTACAACGAGGCGCTCGTAAACCGGAAATCTCGTATTTCGGAACGGTTGCCAGGTCTCTCGTAAGTCCGGAATTTCGCTCGTAAATTGGAACGGTTTCGCTAGCGCGACTACAAACACTCGTTTTTCATCAAAAAACTGCTTATGAGTGCATAAAAATGATCGGAAACGTGTGTCCACATGTTTAGCTAACGAACTGTGGTGAAAAAACACATGAAAACTCAGTATTTTTTGCGTTTTTTCCAAAAATTCGCCAGCTCGTAAGTCTGGAACCTCGTAGATCAGAGCGCTCGTAAATCGGGGACTACCTGTATGTTTTTTCTTTCATATTTATAACCCAATTTTTGGCTGAGATCTAATGATTTCACTCATTCTGACATGGAAAATATTGAACAGTACCATTTTCAGCCACTAGAGGGCCCTCAACTAATATGGCAAGCTTAGTGTCTTTTTAATAGATAAAAGTGGCCACTTGGCTTGCCATACTAAGCCACTTTCGTCTCGCTCCGGACCTCCTGGAGCAAACTTCAAATCAGCTGCATTTCGTTGCGCCGCCCAGGCGAAATGCAGCTGATTTGACCATCAAAGTGCATTTATTAAGGAAAAGTTCAGCTGAGACACATCTTTTCTGTAATGATGAGCAAACAAATAAATGTTTTTAGGTGGTTATCTTGGTAAATTGTGAAGAAACGCACAGCAAGTCCTACCTCTGCGCACTCTAGCAGCCGCAAATCGGCTTTTGAAATGCAGCTGATTTGACTATCAAAGTGCATTTATTCAGGAAAAGTTAAACTGAGACACCTTTGCTATAATTTTAAGCAAACAAATAATTATTTTAAGTGTTAATCTTGTTAAATTCTTGTTAAAAGTCCTCCCGTGCGTGCTCCCGCAGTTGCCACTTGGAAGCCAATTGATTTTTGGCACAACACTGGCCCACATTTGCGGGTGGTCAGTGGTGATGCATAATAGATGTGACTTATATGGTGAAGCAACTTATTTATGTTTTTTCCACTTTATTAGACATTTTTAGACTAATGCGACTTATTCTGTGGTGCGACATGTACGGCGACAAGTACGGTAGTACCAGTAGTCATATTTAAATAATAAATTAATTAAAAAGAAAATATGTGTGTCATTTATGCGAAAAAAATACAATTTTAAAATTAAATTAAAAACATGTAAAACAGCATGAATTAAAAATACATTTAAAATACATTTATCATATAATGTTTTAGAAAAATCATCATTATGCACAAGGATGAGACAAGTTTTTTCTTGTTCAATATAAAATAAATAACAAAGTGACAACTTTCTTTTTTTTTTTTTCAAAAGTTAGTGAAGTTTTAATATAGGTATAAAATATTCCTATATTGGATATCCTAAGTATTGTATTTGTGTTTTAGATGCACAAGAAAACTTGAAAATATGATTTGTGTTTGTGTAACAGGACTGAAACAAGCACACAAATTAATAAAACAAACGTGATTTTGATTAATGTAACATTAATTATGTGATAATGACACGATCAAACGCAGTGAAGCAGAAGGCTTTCATCCTGAAAAGTCAAAAACTGCCTTCTTAAAATTGTTCCTTTGTTTGGAGCTTTCAAGGCGATAAACAGCAACATTACTGCAACATATTTTTGTTAAAACATCAAAGAGAAAGGAGTCACTGAAATACTCATCTTCAACATGCACAAGGGAGAAATATCGCAGGTGTTTTTAGCATTTTAGTAAAATTTTTATATGCAAACGTGGCTGTAACCTGCTTTTTAGAATGCATTGCATCTCATTTGTAGACTTCACCCCACCAGGCAGTATTATATCACATCAGAATGATGATAAATTTCAACCTCGAGTTCTTCAAACTCTTCGACTACTCCGGTTTAATTTCTCTTCTCCGTCCACTATCGAATGTTTGCATCATAAAATGTAAGAGCACGCAGGCTCGCAGCAATAATTTCAGACTGAATGTCAGACATAAAATACTCCTTTGCCTCCTGGCCATGTGACAAAGTCAGATATCGTTTCCCAACTTAAGCCTGTTGAACTCCAATCTTTCATCAAACACACAGAATTTGACATATTTCACTGAAGCTGAAGGAAAGCGTGATAGCAGCAGGTTGGCCCCATTATCTTTCCCCGTCTGACTTGCTGTTGGCTTACGTGAAATTGTGGTGAACCTGAGCAGAACATGAAAGGTGGTGTACTGACGGTGTGACGCTGCTGTAGGCCCCGACACTGCTTTTGATGTGTTAATCCTGTCACACTGATGCCAAAGCACTTCAGCAGCTCTGATACTGCCCAGAGGGTCAAGGCTGCACTCAATACAAGAGTTTTGACTGGCAATGTTTGACTTAACCTCATGCATTAAGTTTAGCTTCACAAATAAGAGATTCACAGTTTTTTTTTCCCCCCCTCTCTCTTTCAGGATCTGGTGGGTGAAACGCGTGAACTTAATTGGGAATGGCTCGTGTTTTTGCAATGCAAATGCTTGATCGCAACATCAATTAAGTTTAGCAGCAGAAAATAGATGAACTGTTTACAGCTTGCAATTATTTCCGCACACGGTTGGAGATGACTTTCATGTGCAGGAATGACACAAAAAGACTGGTTAAATTGTGCATTTATGAAGCAAAGTGAACGTCTCAGAAGGGAATTGTCAAAACAAAATGAGACAAAAACGAAATCAGATG
Source organism: Garcialebias charrua (assembly GCA_038048925.1). Taxonomy (NCBI): domain Eukaryota; kingdom Metazoa; phylum Chordata; class Actinopteri; order Cyprinodontiformes; family Rivulidae; genus Garcialebias; species Garcialebias charrua. Next base: position 11,288 of record JBBPBX010066376.1, on the reverse strand, counting down.
CTGCAAACGTCTGATAATGAGGAAATAAAAGTTTGGAAAATTGAAGAGGAAGGCTGAGAATTTCCACCTAACTCGAAATATGCCTCTGGGGAAACCTTGCCTCTCGTGTCACAGAAGATTGAATAAATAATCCAAAAGCAAGAATAATTCCTGGTGATGCAATATGCATAAATGAACACTAGATGGCACTGTGTTAATGGGAAATAGAATGGTCAAAGCAACCAGGAAGAAAACAGGAAATAAAAGTATTAAAACGCATGCTGAATCAATTATGTTTGTAAATTTACAAACATAATTATTATTATAACTAAATAAATACTTATTTATAACGGGTCTTTATTAACATGCTTTAACTTTACATAGGCTGATATAAAAAAGCTCCATAAACAGATGAAAGTTGGGATGAAAGTACGCAGATTCCAGTTTGTAGAGCAGTGGGATCTCTAGAGAAACAGTAAAGGGATGGATCTTATTGCAATGAGTTAGCTATTACAGTCCTGCCAGCTCTGACATCCTCATTAAAATCACAATGAAGATGACAGAAACAACACCTCCGCCTCCTCTCACACAGGATATTACAATTTATTTGTTTACATGGATATCCTAACACATCGCTGTTATCACGATTTGTGATAACTGTTCCAATTCCCAAAGAGACTGAAGGTAGCTCGGGTTTATATTAAAGGCTGACGAGGGAGCTGGTATAAGTTTACTTTAAAAAATATATATAATTAACACGCTGCCTTCATGTGGCGTCGCTGGTAAATGAAGTGCTGTGCAAAGACGGAAATGTTTTCAAAAGGCACTGATTGCTCAGATTTTTGTGCCATTTCGTTCACAGACAAAGTGCACGTTTCCCATATGACACGAAACACCGGGCTTCTTGATGCCAGTTTAAAACAGACTGGAATTATTTAATTAAACAGTTTTACATAAAGGCATGGCCATGATCCGAGTTAAAGAAAAAAAAAAAAATCAGAATAAAAAGAAAGTGCACCCTCTGTCAAGTTTGTTCTAGTTGCTCATTTAGCCACTTTTTAAATAGCAACAATAAATGTTTTATTCCTTTCTGTCTCACAAATAGCTGTAGAAAAATGTCCTCCACTTCTTTTGAATTTACATGTATTAATGTTTATATTTTATGCTATAGATATACAGCTGTTTAGACCACTGACCTGATGCATCACCTGACAGTCTCATATTCAACTTATAAGATACTTTAGTTCACAAAGGAGTTCATTGTCAATTCAATGATGACGAGATGCTCTTGTCCTGTAGCTGTAGAACGAGCCCTAATCATTATCCTTCCACCACTGTGCCTCATGTGTGTTTGTGCTGGTATGCCATAAAATGTGGCATTGACTAACATCTATGACCCTCATTTGTCCAAACGACTGTCGTTCAAGAGTTCTTGTGATCCTCAGATGCAACGCCTCAAATCATTGGTGGGCCACCATGTTCTTTTTGACCAACCATCGTCTTTCTAAACAAACCATACTCGTTAAAGTCTCTGTTTAGTTGAACAGCCATGAACAGAAGTCTTCAGTGAGTTTGTGAAAGGTTAACTGAGGCCTACAGAGTTTGTGACGTACTTCTTTTAATTGATAATTCTTGTTCTTTTTCTGAGAGTTACACAGGCTGATCTTTGGGTGAACTTGCTAAAAATGTCCACTGTGACTCTCATGATGATTAGAAACAGTTCTTGTTGTCCCTTTGTGAACAAACTTTTAGTCTAGAATAATAAACTTTATAACCCTATGAGTGATTGTGTCTAAGATCAATGTTAATATATCTTTGCTTCATAAAAACATCAGACAATCTTCAAACCTGCTTATGTTTGATACTGTCTCCTTCTATGGAGACGTGTGCTGATGATCAGATAATAAATGTATTTAATCCATAGTATACTGAGCTGCTGCTCACCCAACACACTCATGAAAACATTAAGGGTGTATTCATTTTTTCATGCTCCCTTTTTATAGATTGCATTTATTTATAAGCAAATACAACGCCTCTAACACTGGTACGGGAGAAAAGAACAGATGCAAATTTACCCAGTTTTCACTTTACTGACAAAAATATATCAATGTATTTACCTGGAAGCTGTCAGTGATGTTCAGTCGTGCAATGTTTAAAATGGTGACAAAGAGTCTGTGTGTTTGTAATTAAACACACACCATATTTTCTGACCTATAAGTTGCAAATTTTTGCATAATTTGCATGCCCTGCGACTTATACACCGAAGCGACTTATTTATGGATTTCCCCCCATATTTATAAACCAATTTTTGGCTGAAATATGACAATTTTCATTCATTCTGACATAAAAAATATTGAACACTACCATTTTCAGCCATTAGATGGCACTCAAATATTATAGCATGCTGTTGTGTTATGTAATATGTAAAAGTGGCTATTAATGACACAATCGGCTTGCCATAGACTGCCGCCTTGGTCTCAAGCAGTATCATGCCTGGAGCAACCATCAAATCAGCTTCATTTTGCTGTGCCTCCCTGCAAATTACAGCTAATTTGACCATTGAAGTGCATTTATTAAGTAAAAGTTCCACTAAGATGTTTGCTATAATGTGAAGCAAACAAATACTTGTTTTAGGTGCTTATCTTGTTAAATTTCAAAGGAATGCACAGCGAGTCGTCCCTCTGCGTGCTCCTGCTTCCGCGAATCAGCTTTTGAAATGCAATTGATTTGACCGTCAAAGTGCCTTTATTAAGCAAAAGTTAGACTGAGACACACCTATACTATAATTTTGAGCAAACAAATAATTGTTTTTAAATGTTAATCTTATTAAATTATTGTTAAAGTCCTCCCGTGCATGCTCCCGCGACCGCTATTTGGCAGCTAGTCAATTTTTGGCACAACACAGGGCCACATTTCCAGGTAGCATTGATGTTTAACAAATGTGACGCATCAGCTGTGACACAAAATAGATGCGACTTATATGACGAAGCAACATATTTGTTTTTTCCCCCACTTTATTAGACATATTTGGAGTGATGCAACTTATAAGGCGGTGTGATGTGTATGGCGGAAAATAGGGTAGCTGTATCAATCAAGGCTCCATGGCATTGTGGCAACTGCAAACTATATGGTACACAAGATGGGTTTAAATAGATAGATAAATAACTAAATAAATATAAACTGGTGTGTGTTATAAAAATATAAAAAAATCCAGGGAATGTAAAAAACAAAACAAATAAATGAACATAACAAAAGAAGAATATTCTAGTGTTTCAGAGCAAGCTTTTTGAATGTAATCTCATCTTTGGACAAAAAGTTACATAAAAAAATTCTTGCAGTATTTGATAATGTAGATAAAATAATATTTAGTAAAGTGACAGATTTGTCCACATTTGTTGACAGAAGAAGGCAATATGTTTCCTTTTGTTGAAAAATAGATTTCTATTCACACACTAAAGATGGAATAAAAAAAGCATGTAAAATTCAGATTTAGTATAGGTGACGCAAGTTCAGTTTTGATTTTGATCTTTGCATGGGATAAGAAATAAGTAGTAAAATTGCACAACGATTTTACTATAAATGTTCCTGTTTTTTAAACTCAAAGTATGAAAAATTAAGTTTTCCATTCTCCAGTAGGCTACAACTCGAGGGTGAAAATCTGCTGAAAGATGTACTATTGTCCATTCGTGCTCTTCCTCCTCAGCCTTATTTTTCTTCGTATACCTTATTTTCTTGCCTCCTGTCATGAACCATAAATAATTTCATTGTGTTTTTCTCATTCCAGCTACCTCCTTGCTCTGTCTCTCCTCTCAGTTTGCTTTCCCCCGTTACGTTAGTCCAAAGCAAAAGTGACGGTTTCATGGCTAGCTGACCCGTGAACCAAAGGCAGAACCCCAATTCAGAGGCAATTTGTGAATAAAACCTGGGATTTCTCTCCGCGGTACACTCACTTTTATCTGTTCACTTCTCACAAACTCCTTCACACTCATATGTATGTGCCTTTTCAAAATAAATTAGGGGTATTTATTAAACATGAACACATTTTCTTACAATCTTACTATCTCCTTGAAAACAAATAAAAGCTATTTTTAATGACACCAAACCACATGTGATTAATTCAGTAATAATCAGCTCTTAAAAGTGCACTGCATTATAGGACTCACACAGATTAGCTAATTCAAGCCCAGTTTGACTTACCGTAATTTAAAGTCTTTGTACTTAGTACATTTTTGATCACTTTCATCTTATTTTTCCTGCTCATTTATTCCATAGATCATCTGTGGCTGTGCAACCATCTTTCAGCTCAGATCTGAAATGTAAGTAAACGGTACTTTCACCACGGTCTTTTAGACGTCTGTGCTTATTTTCGGATCAAACGCAGACATGTCACTTGCTTTGAAGCTGCGTTCACACTCATGGCAACAGCACAATGCTCTTAGTGAGGAGCTGGATGATGCTGTGGATGTGCTTTGTGACTGTGAATGAACAAAAGGAAACAGTTGGTCACAATATCTAACCTTTAATCTCAAAGCACACACCACGCACTCATGGCGGTGCCCAAGCTGACCAACGGTGATCTGATTTTTTTTCCTGGCAGATAGCAAAACGTCCCTCTCTTCATTTCACTAATGTTAAGACTTCTGTCTTATTAAATGACTAGATGTTAGCTATGCACAAATCTGCAGGAGGTCAGCCTTTTCCTCTGCTGCGAGTCGGAGCAAACTTAGTGCGAGTTCAAGCCAATCACAGACTTGACAGCAGGTCCTACCACTCAAACCACGAGGGCCAGACAACTCCTCGATCCACTTGTTTTCCCTGGCAGCGTCGCCTCCTGTCTGCATTCAAATTGTTTTTTCACTTGATATGAACGCAGCATTCTTTCTGCATCTCAGTTACTGAGGTCACGGAGTCAGTCCTGCTCAGACCGAGACATCGGCCATGCCACATGTCTGTCCAGGACCAGTGACCAAGCTGAGGGCAAACTGAATAGTTTCTCCCGAGGAGGAAGGCTGCAGCAAGAATAACTCTGCCTTTTCATCACATTCTTGTTTCAGTTACATTGCTGAATGACACAAACTTAAAAACCTATTGCTTATTTTGGAGCTCTGTAGCATGAAAAAGGTTCAAGTTGTGTTGTCAATCTGGGGTTTTCTGATAAGTATCAGGCCCTGTACACACGTAGCCTGGTGTTTGAAAAACAAATATCTGTGCATGAAAAATATCTCTGTACATACATGTTGGGATATTTAAAATGTTTGTCTACACAAAACCGTTTATTTTCACCACAGTGTTGTAATGAATATGCTGAACCCATAGGTGGCAGTGTAGTGCCGTCACAACCCTTCAACCCAGCCGCCGCAACTTCCTGTTATTTTTTTTTCTTTCTTTCGTTTGTGTGGACACACCGCGTCCGCGAGGTTGAACTACTTTTAAATACCGTGTTGGAGTACAAAGTTAATAAAACGCAGGAAAATGTTGACTGGGAATCATGTCAGAGCAGGTATGTTGACATTTTAGCGCTTTTCTTTAGAGCATAATGTGATGTCAGCGCCGCTTCAGCTGCCGCAGAAATACGCAAATCTCCGGTTCTGAAAGTCCACACGCAAACCCGAAAGCGGAGAATTCTCAAATCTCCACTTTGGTCGGAGTTTTTTAATTATTTGTTTATAGTTACATAAACCGGAGTTCACGTGTGGATGAAAGGCCAAACCGCATGATAAACTGTTCTGTTTTCCTGTATCCGGCTACGTGTGTACAGGGCCTCAGTGAATCTGTTTCTTCTTCAGTTCCTCTCTTGCAAAGTTCCCCAAGGTTCTATTCTTGGGCCCCATTATTTCCCTAAATTTAATCATTTTAGGCTGAACTTCAAGAAAATAGAACATCTCTTCTCACAGCTGCTAGGATGTTACTCAAATCTTTTTTCAATTGTAGCGCATTACGCTTTTTCACTTAAACTTTTGTTGACTGTCATTCACATATTAAAGCCTGTGCTCGCTTCTTTTCACTGACTCCCTGCTCATTTTTAGCAGGTACCGTATTATTGTTGACCTAGAAAGTCCTTCATATATCACCCCCTGCATCCTTATGTGCCCATTAATTTTCCCAAGGTCTAGGCTGGTATAGAGTGGTGAGCTGTAGTTCTTAAATCACGAAACCGTTTGCATACACACTGTATAGTAGGCAGGCTTTGACTTGTTTTAAATCGCAACTAAAAACACATTTGTATTTGTTGGTTTTAATTACGTATGCGTGTTAATTTTTATAATCTTACTGTTTTAACTCACCTAACTGACAGTTTTGTATATATACATTTTTTAGATGTTTCTTCACTTATATGAACAACACTTTGGCCAGTGATAGTTGTTTTTAAATGGGCTTTAAGAACTTTCCATGAAATGATGCTCAACTCCAAGTGTTAAGCATTAGTCCCTGTGGTTGCACGTCCCTGGATGTGGCTATCAAACTCAAGTTTAAAAGTCTTCCCCCATGGTTCATGTCAACCCATTCAGCAGATTCTCTCAACTGAGACCTGCCATCTGGCCCTGAAGCACTTTTAGCACATTAAAAAAAGAGGCAGTGCATGTGGACGGCCCCAGTGATAATGTTTTGCAAAGCAGTCGTCTCCACTTTGCTGTGCCCCTTTTGTCCTTGTCTGGAAACATTCACCTCAACAGTGACGGGCAGTGTTGTTGGGAGCAGGTAACTTTCAGAGTGCATAAATATGTGGTCTGTTCTCATCCAATCAATATCCACCAACAAGCACAAAAGCAAATTTGTTTCCCCTCTGTGACTTCACAACAGACGAGACTAGAAAGACATCACCTTGCAGTTTATTGTGCGTGATGGATACAGTGATGTGATAGTGCAGCGTTAGAGTCTACCCTATGCCGTTTGTGTGTGGTTATGAGTAATTCAATGTATTCTGCAGGACATTGTGCTTTACATTATATTGTTTTCCATGACTATTCCTGATCATGTCCTTCCATAATCTGCCACGGCGCTTTTCAACCCCATGATTTAATATGGACATGTGAACAAAAGCATCAGTGTGCCTTTTTTTATATCGCCTAGTGGCACAACCATCATTCTGTTATTATGTGGCTCAATGGTAGCAAATATATAACAAAAGAAAGTTCTACCGTTGTTTAAAACTGGCTATTATCTTGCATCACTTCCGATTTCCAGCTTGGGCTTCAGACAAAAGAAAAATGCTGTTCAATCCAGTTAAAGTGGCATTTCTGACAACAATGGTGGAAATGACACTGCAGAAGCAGCATGAAAGAGACTGAACGTCTATCAGTGTTCATATCATTTAAGCACTCCTGCTGTATAATGAATGCATTGATGCAATTGCACAATTAGATTGCATTTGCAACAATGCTGTCAAATTTCGTTTAACTTTCAGTGAGAAAGAAAGTTAAACTTAATTTAGGCTCTTAATTTTGTCGCACCCTCAAGGGGTAACTTTCCTTTCAGTTGTCTGTTTAACTGCTGTAGAGAAACGATTCATCATGCGTTTTATTCAACGTGACGTTGAGTTTTCGGCTAAAGTGTAATAAAAAATAAAAACAGACGCTGAAAATAACCTCAACTAAAATATGCATAATTACAAACCAGCTTGGTGGTGGTTTAAGGTTTATTATTGCCTGCTGCCATAAAAGGTGGGTGATCATGGGTTTGTGTGTTTGTGTGTGTGGGTGTGTTTTTATCTGTCTGTCAGCAAAATATCTTGTCAATTTGCTAAACAATGAGTCTTACAAAGTTATTATTATTATTATTATAACTAATTCACTTTATTAAATACAAAAATGGCAATATAACTCAGAGTATTACAGACATTGAGCTTGGATTTAGAGCTGCGATTATTGACACAAGCATCCAGCTTGACACGAACCAAAATTCAGGCTGGGTTGGGTCAAATTTATGTGCTTGATGGGTGGGCCGACTCGGACTCAGACTTTTGATGTGGTTTCCATTGTGCATGTGGCCCCGCCTGTCCTTTGCTCTTATCACACATCTGAGGATTTGCAATTGACCCACAACAAGCAACATAATGGAGCTGGGAATTATTAAAGAAAAGCTAAAAATGAGAGAACTGACTCTATAAAGCCAGCACAGTGAAACCTGCTGATGTGTCAGGTCAGGTGCCCACTCACGTGCACGCTCAGGTCCGACTGGCAGTTGAAAGAGGTAAAAGAAGTTGTGTTAAGCTTCACATGGACAACCAGATCATTGGCCGTGTGCGTATGCTGACTGGATGGTTGAAAGAGTTAAAAACAAAGTTGTGTTAAGCTTCAGATGGACAACCGGATCATCGGCCACACACGTCTAGCTCCGCACCCCACTGTCACCTGCGGTGAAGGAAGTTGCAGCACCTGACCACAAAAGCCGAAGCGAGCAGCGCGTTCAATTAAAATCGCCTTGTTCTATAATTTTCCAAAGAATTTAGCTCTAAAAAATATTTTTGTTCATCTGTATAATACCCTAACTTCAGAGTTGATTTTTCTAGGCTATTTGTTTTGTATGTTAATATCCATTTGGTGACTTGTTAATAAACACTAATTCTTATATGCTGGTGAAGATTCTCAGTCGTCCAGGACATGATGAAATCAAAAAAGGCGTTCAATACAGGATCAACTAATTCTTATATATTCCTTTCGTTACATTTTTATATCAATCATGTCAAACTGATTTGCTTACAAAAGCAGTAAAAACTTTAAACATTATTATTTTATTTTTTTCGGCTTCGGGCCTGTAGTTACAATTAATTAGTTGGGTGGAGACGGGCTCGGAAAAAATGCTTACGGGCTAGGGTTGGGCCGGGTTGGATTTTTTTTTTTAGGCCTGAAGGCAACTCTACTTGATTTGGTGTGGTAGTAGCTGAGATACATTTCAATCACATTGTCTGAGGGCTAACATATCCTGCATGATCTAAGTTACAAACTTTGACATTAAGTTGGAATAAATCTGTTGACAAAATAAATTTGGTGTAAAAGGTGACAGTTAATGTACTTTTCTTCAACTTTACAATAGAAAAATGTACAAAAAGAGTAGCTTGAATTAAACAATAATGTCCACTAGGGGTGCAGAAAAAAATATATATTTTTAAGAATCTAGATTCTTAGTCCTGGCGATTCTGAATTGATTCTAAAAGACCTAAAATTGATTTTAAAACATGTTTAATTTCATATTTTTTCTACTCCTACTCCTGAGTGTACTGCATATTACATTTTGTGTCTGTTCGGCCACTGTAGAATTTTGGCCGTGTAGGCCACCGTACAGCAAGCTAGTTAGCCAGCTCCTTTTATCTGAATGGAGCCTGCTAGCATGGAGCAGGAGGACAGCGCGATTCAACTCGCTCCATCGTCTTTAAAAATCATTTCAGATCTTACAACGTTCTGGGGGAAGACAGAGCTTAACAAGACAATGGTTGTTTGCAAGAAGTGTAAAAATAAAACTACGGTACAGTATTTTGGAAATACAATAAAATGCGCGCAAGATGAAAGTGAAAGCAGATGACCAGCGAAGTTTGCTGCAAAGATTTCTCTCTCCATCTCCTGCTGTATCACAAAGGATTTATGAGCAGACAGCTCAGTGGACGTTGAGGGGTTTATTTTTATTTTTAATATGCTGGAAGCAACATACGTTATTCCTTCACGTAGACAAAGCTCCACACAGCTCCAGCATGAAACAAGAATACCGGTAACGTGGGAGAAGTTCTGATGCAGCTGTAGCTCAAAGGTAACAGTTTTTTCTCATATTATACTAAAACTCATAAAGTTATACAACAAACTTAATGAAATTTGTCTTTTTAACAGGTTGGAGAGACCAGATGAGACACATCGACTGGAGCCAGTTCTAAAATAATTTATGGTTTATAAATTACAGTTTAGAAGATATTTTAATGCAGGTTTGCACAGGTTTTGAAATTTTGTTAAAGATTTACTAAATATGAATCAATATGCTTAAAAAACTGTGAAGTCTGTATTTTATATTGAGTTAAAGGTTAATGCACTTTGGTAGGCTGAAGTCTGTTTACTTTTGTATTTATATATTTTGAATTATTTGTCTGTGATGGACTGGAGACCTGTCCAGGTGTCCCCCACCTCTCACACAGTGATGGCTGACATGGGCACCAGTGACCCCCGAGACTTGAAAAGGAAGAAGTGGGTAAAGATGATGGATGGATAAATTATTTGTTCCTAGATTTTTATTTTATGTTTTAGAGAAATCCAGGCAACTAATGCTAACCTAATACTGGTAATTTAAGTTACAGAATTTTATGCACTCCTGAATTATTTGTTCCTATTTTTGGTATAAATATCAAACAATGCAAAAAATGTGATACAATAAGGAACCTAAAATTATTGTTTTAAATAAATGTTCCATTTGTTTACATTGTTGTTTATTCTTTTCAGCTTGTCAGTTACAAAACGGAAACTAAATGTATGGCCATTTCAATAGAAAAATCGTTTTTGAATCGAAAAATCGATTATGGATCGAATCGTGACACAAAAAAATCAGAATTGAATCGATTCGCCAGACAATGAGAGATTCGCACCCCTAATGTCCACCTTTGGAAATTTGGGAACATTAAAAATATTGCTTCCTTAGAGATGAGCCATTATTCAGGGGCTGTGTAAGAAAAATCTTAATTTAGGCTTCGTTTATATTTCATATTTGATTCTGAGCAAAACTTTTTGTCAGTTCTTGGCAAACTGCTTTGTACTGTTGCTCATGCTACCTTCTGTCTGCGAACACGACTGGACCCTGTGGCCCATTTAAATATTACAACCTCAAACTATTTGCTCAGTCCCATGATAACCGCACACTTCGACAATATGCTTCATCACAGAGAGCAAAGTGTATCGCACAACGATCCCAGAGTGAGAAGAAAAATGACAGAATATTGATGAAACGGTGAGTTTATGCATGTGATTCACCCCAAGGCTACGACAGAAGTTTGCAAAAGAGGGATGATTAAAGGAAAGCTATGCTCTGTGGAAAACAGAGCAATCATCAGCAAGCCTGCCTTCTCCCTGCTGCCCTTGTTCCCAGGAGAGGCAGGAAGCCTTTAGCGTAATGGGGCCAACGTACCTCATTAATATATTGACACATATGAAAAGCAGTAGAACTGCATGGCAGCGCCATTAGTTCATAGAAAAAAAAATGGGCACATACTCCTGGTCCCTATAGATGGTGGCTGATTTTGTGTTTGAAATTAACTTAAAAGCACTAAATAGAAGGAAAAAAAGGAAGCAGTAATTGGGCTGAACATATTGTTTTTCTTAAGGTTGTCTGCACATAAA